>VXAA01003401.1:574989-602250 GCA_013399115.1 Anseranas semipalmata | reverse complement strand
CCTCAGCCCATCGGTCCAGCCTATCCAGATCCTCCTGCAGAGCCTTCTACCCTTGAGCAGATCAACACGTGCACCTAACTTGGTGTCGTCTGCACACTTGCTGATGGTGCACTCGATCCCCTCATCCAGAGTGTTGATGAAGATATTGAAGAGAACTGGCCCTAATACTGAGCCCTGGGGGACACCACTAGTGACCGGCCTCCAACTGGATTTAACTCCATTCCCCACAACTCTTTAGGCCCGGCCACCTAGCCAGTTTTTTACCCAGTGAAGCATACGCCAGTCCAAACCATGAGCAGCCAGTTTCTCCAGAAGAATGCTGTGGGAAACGGTTTCAAAAGCATTACTAAAGTCTAGGTAAACAACATCCACAGCCACTAAGCGTGTCACTTTGTCATAGAAGGAGATGAGGTTCGTCAAGCAGGACCTGCCTTTCATAAACCCATGCTGACTGGGCCAGATCACCTGGTTGCCCTGTAAGTGCCACATGATGGCACTCAAGATAATCTGCTCCATAACGTACCCTGGCACCGAAGTCAGACTGACAGGCCTGTAGTTCCCAGGGTCCTTCTTCGGGCCTGTCTTGTAGATGGGCGTCACATTTGCTAGCCGCCAGTCAACTGGAACCTCCCCTGATAGCCAGGACTGCTGATAAATGATGGAAAGCGGCTTGGTCAGCACTTCTGCCAGCTCCTTCATTATTCTTGGTGGGATCCTATCTGGCCCCATAGGCCCCATAGTACATCTAAGTGCTGTAGCAGGTGACTAATCATTTCCTTGTGGATTATGAGGGCTTCATTCTGCTTCCTGCTGGCTCATCTTTCCACACATGGGGTTGGCCTGTTCCTGTGCCTTTAGGATTTCCTTCTTGAAGAGTGTCCAGCCTTCCTGGACTCCTTTGCCCTTCAAGACTGCCTCCCAAGGGACTCCGCCAACCTGTTTCCTAAACAGGCCAAAGTCTGCCCTCCAGAAGTCCAGGGTGGCAGTTCTGCTAACCCCCCTCCTTTCCCAAGAGTCAAAAACTCTATCAATTCATGATCACTATGCCGAAGATGGCCTCCAACCTTCAGATCACCCACAAGTCCTTCTCTGTTCACAAGCAAAAGGTCCAGCAAGGCACTGTTCCTCGTTGGCTCACTCACCAGCTGTGTCAGGAAGTTATCTTCCACACACCCCAGAAACCTCCTAGACTGTTTCCTCTCTGCTGTGTTGTATTTCCAGCAGACGTCTGGTAAGTTGAAGTCCCCCACGAGAACAAGGGCTAGCGACTGTGAGACTTCTCCCAGCTGCTTATAGAATATTTTGTCTGTGAAATCTCGTGCGACACCAGCAAAATTATGTATTGAATTCCAGTGATTAGCAAGCTGGAGCACAGCCCAGGCTATCAGTGAATCTTCTAGAGTCAGTATTAGTATTGATAACCTTGCCAAAGTAGAGCCCACCGTGACTCTGTAGACTCCAGACCAAGTTTCCAGACTGAACAGGAGAAAACCTCCCTGTGTTCTGGGGCCCTTTTAACCTGCACTCATTAAGAGATCTATAAATGAAGGTTCCACAAAACGATTAATGAAAATACAAATATGAAAAGTAGAATTTTTAGATGGAAGATCTGCAGTGAACTATTCACGCTGTTTCCAGGCCCAGCTTCCAAGGAGCATGTGTGACATACACTGGGCCCCTGGAGTCCCGGTAGCCAAGCACTGTTCAAATTATGATAGATCCAAGCCTAAGACAACTAGACATTTTAGATGGATAACCAGGTATAAATTTACTAATTACCATAGACCCTTTACATGCAAGGAGCTATTGCCCCAGCTCTCTGGGGGCTTGCAGAGTTGTTATGGTGTGTGTGAGACACATGAGCTAATTAGTATGTAATTTCCTTTCACACTCTAACCCTGGCTCCTTAACAACCCATTTAAATGAGAGGCCCTTTCTCTTTACTGCTCCCTATGCTAATCTTTGGCTCACTGGCTTAATTACAGCTGCCTATGAATATTTTAGGGAGTGACAGTTTTCCAGCCCACTTTAATTGAGTGGGGAGCAGTGGTTTACCAAATTGCAAGTGAATCTTTTTGTACTATTATCTTTGGTTGCCCGTAACAGGTGACAACAAACGATTATTTGCACAACTGAACTGTCCTCCAGTTGTGGTGTTTCCATGCTCCTTTCTCTCCTTGTCTCTGCACTTCCTCATTCTGGGTCTTTGGTGCAGAAAGTGAATCTCCTAATAACTGTCTGCAGCTGTTTAGTGCTTTGATGGGAAGCTGATGCGTAGTAATCCTTTTTGCGGATGGCTCTCCTTTCATGGAGAGACTGTACTGTAGGTTGTCTTCTTCTGTTGAGTGGTGAATGAGTGAAAGCCTATTCCTTGCCGTGGCTTTATAAAATATCCTGTGGAGTGTAAAACCTGCATTCTCTTGGAGGCAGGTCTTTTCATCTGACTTTTTCATGCTAAAGTCTTCTCTGCTAGAACATGGCTGATTTCAATGGAATTTTCCCTGGGCTTAGCAATTGGTCCAGCAATTCTTTGGCCGCATCTCATGGCTAACGGCATCTTCTCTCCCCTCAAAACCTTAATTTTCAGAGAAACTATCTCCAAGTTCTGGGTAGTTTTGCCCAGTAACATGCATGCCCCATTTTTCCTTTAGAGTGTTTAACTTGAAAGTGAATTTCAACAAAGTGCACTGCAATGGTGAAACACTAAGCAAAATCAAACATTTGCTGATATGGTCAGTGTGAAAAAAAAAAACAGATCAATTTCATTTTACAATGAAACCACCATCTGATGCCGAAAGGAACTGTGGAGTTGGATTGCTATCAATGGAAAGACTGAACTGTGCTTTGTGTGGTGCTGATATCTTCTCTCTTAGTACTGGAAATTCATTCCTTTGTAAGAAGGCCAGCATTTGCTCATTATTTAGACACATTTTGAATGGGACTAATGAATGGGACAGTGTTTGTCCTGGCCCTCTGGGTAGGAGTGGATTTTACTTTCTGACAGACTGGAGGTCCAGCGAAACCTATAGCTTGCTTTAAAAAGCAAGATCATATCATAGTACTGTCAGTCCAAGAGGACACCTTTGGAAATGGAACTTTCAAAGTCTGAGAACACCAAAGGGGTTGAAATTGGGCAGGAGGGAACTTAAATCCCTGTGTTAACAGCATCTACATATTGTCACAAGAAATGGAGAGATCCCTGGAGACATCTCAGAAATATGTCCCCAGATTTATATGCATTGTATATGTGGAGTATTAATTGGTATATTGACTTAATAGAAGAGTTACTCCTGTTTTTTCATTGTTGGTCACGCATGCTGCCAGAGTTACACTGTGTGGACCATTATTTTAACAGTTTTTGCTAAGTGAGCGGGGTGTTCTCTGACTCTCTGAGCCACCTATTGTAGTAATATCGCATCCAGAGTGTTATCAATACTTTCTTATGCAGTTTTTTTTTTTTTTCTGGCTGGGAGGTATCTAAAAAATAGTGCTCAATATTCTAAACTATCTCTTTCTTTTCATCATGTCAGGCTTGCCAAAAAATCCTGGTTCGGTAACTTCATCAACCTGGAGAAAGAAGAACAGATTTTTGTGGTCATTAAGGACAAACCACTAAGCTCCATTAAGGCTGATATTGTCCACGCTTTCCTCTCGGTAAGTCAGCCCAGCTGCCTGTTGGAGGTATTGCTCACTGGTCAGATCCAGGACTCCTTGTGCCATATGTTACTGGGCAGGGTCTCTGCTCCTTCAAATTCATCCTCTGTGCATTTAATTTAGGCATCATGTTGATTCAGGCCTCCACTGTACTCTGTCTAAATCTCTAACTATAGATAATACTCTGTAAGGTGAGAAAAGATTTCAGCCTTCTTGGCGGGGTCTCCAGGTTGCCAGTGCTTGGGATATCAGTGCAGTTAGAGCACACTGGCAGTGCAGTATCAAGAGAGTGATTTGCTGCTTTGTCACACTTATCTTACAGTCACCATCTATGCAGAAGGTTGGGCCTCCCTGGGTGTGCCCTCCACGACTTTAATCAGACAAAAAGCCTGTCTCACACCTGCATTTATTACTTTAGATCTCCTCTT
The DNA here is from genome assembly GCA_013399115.1 of Anseranas semipalmata. Taxonomy (NCBI): domain Eukaryota; kingdom Metazoa; phylum Chordata; class Aves; order Anseriformes; family Anseranatidae; genus Anseranas; species Anseranas semipalmata. The sequence goes on along the minus strand of VXAA01003401.1, from coordinate 598,168 downwards.
CTATGCTTTATGGCAGATAGTAGGGCAATTTCCTCTGCTGAGCAGAGTATTAGTTGTTACAGATACTCTTTATTTACAATCTAGGAAAGTCTGTGTGAGCAGAGGAAGATGTCCTTCTTTTTTTTCCTAAAGAAAGTCCTTATTCTCACCATCTAGAAGTACCAATGAATAAAAAGTCAGCACAGTAAACTCAATTTGACAGATTTTTCAATTTGAGGGTTTTTGAAGCATATTGAGACTTTTTTTCAAAAGAATTAAGAGAAGGCAGCTTAATTTCTTATTGTTTGTTGAATTGGTATTGTTTTCCACAAAATACTACACTCCTTTTTAGTCTCTATGATGCTGCAATGAATTTCTTCCAGAAATGCAGCTGTAATCCTTTTAACTGTTCATACACAGTACAGGCATACAGGGAGTGAGTGCAGTATAGTAGCATGCATCAAACACTGGTATCCATCTCAGATTGGTTCAAAGCAGCCATGTTATTCTACCAGTTGTGGTTTGGGTGAGTTATTAGCAGGCATGCTGTCCCTGTGGATATCCCAGACACTTGTCTAAGTGTCTGCTCCTTGTCCTGATGTCTCTTTGACAACACAGAATCACCAAACAATTAAGGCTGCAAATGACTTAGGGAAGTCTGTAGTCCAACCTCCTGCTCAAAACATGATCAGCTATGAGATCAGACCAGGCTGCTCAGGTTTTTGTTCTATCCAGTCATATATCTCACTGACTTTTCTAGTCCCTCCCTTAATATCAGTTCTCACTCAGCAAAAGGCATTTCTCAAAACTGGTAGATGAGTAGGAAAAGAAAGACTGAGAGTGCGAAGCTGTGCAACATAGAATTTATAAGCATGCCAGGTATTCCACCAGTATTTATCCTTTAAATTTAGGTCAGTCCTATAAGGAACAGTGCATTCTTGTGTGGTGCCAAGCAACCTACACTCTTACTGATCTCACAAGAATGCCCTGTATATTACAAATTCAAATCCAGAAGCAAATCCAGCAAATTGTACACACTCTGGAAATGTGTATTATTGTAAACTGAATTTTGCAATTGTTCCCTGTGTGTGCTGGTTCTACTACCTTCTACCAACCTGTTTCAGATTCCAAGCCTCAGTCACAGCGTCATCTCACAGACAAGTTTCCGTGCAGAATACAAGTCCACAGGAGGTCCTGCTGTCTTCCAGAAGCCAGTGAAGTTCCAGGTGGACATAACGTACACAGAAGGGGGAGAGGCACAGAAAGAGAACGGGATCTATTCTGTCACTTTCACACTCTTATCAGGTAACCATGACAAAGCTGCAACGTGTGTGCAAGTTGGCTCTGTCCTTGCTGATATGGAGGCCTGCAAAGATAGGTCTGCCAGGGGAAGGAATATAACTATCTTGACTTCAGGGGAAGATTCAGACATTGGGCAAAAGGAGGATATTGGGAACAAGAATGGCACTGGTAGTGATGGAAATGCTAGGAGGGCAAGAGATTCCCAAAGAGGTGAAGCTGCCACCACCACGACTAGTACTAAAATTGCTGCTCTGCGCATCAGATTTGAAATACCTCCCTATACTGCCTCGTTGTTTCACTCAAAGGTCTCGGTATCTCACCTGGGCACTGTGATGCCACTGGTTTCTCCCTGCTTACAGAAACATGCAATCACCCTTTTTTTCCTGGCTCACCACATGCCCCACACAGGGGTTAAAAGTAAATAACAAAAACAGAAAAAAAAAAGAAAAAAAAAAAGAAAACTTACTTGTCTTTACAAAAGGAGCCCAGATGCCATCCTTCTTCCTGTTGAGTGCAGCACCACAAAATCCCTATTAACATGGGGACTGTATAACAGTTCTTCAAAGTCATGCCTTCAGCTGAAGCACAGCTATGCTGGCAGTACACTCTTGGGGACAAGAGTGAAGGGAAGATGCTTGTGATCCTTTCCCTCCAGCCTGTGTTATTCAGAGATTCAGCTCCCACTCCTCTCACAGCCATGCATGCCTCTTCTCTCCTCGCAGGTCCAAGCCGTCGTTTTAAGAGGGTAGTAGAAACCATTCAGGCACAGTTGTTAAGCACACATGACCAGCCTTCAGTGCAGCAGTTATCAGGTAAGTAGTTTCTACTGTTGAGCACCTTGCTTCAGCAGGGACAGGAAGGTGAAGTGCCTCTCAGCACCAGGAGGCTGAGGGAGGCCATCCCTCTGATTACAGCAAGAACCTAGCTCCATCCAGACAGAGCAGTAACTCCCCGCACCCACCCTACTCCCCGCACCCTCCCTCTCTCATTCCCACTCCAGTGCTCCCAGCTCATTCCCCAGTTGAACAGCTTCTGCCCTCCTCCCGCCCAAAGAGCCATTTGCCCTCTTCTCCATCAAAAGCTGCATCATCAACAGATATTCCAGATTTTCTCAAGTTCTAAAAGCTGCCAGAACAGGGACACAGTCTAGAAGATACCTGATGTTCAAACCCTTCAGGCATGCTTTAGAAACCTCCAACTTCAGAGAGTCCCAGAACAAAACGGAGAGTTACTTTTAAGTAGCTATTAACAGCAGCATTTTCAGATGGTCAGAAGGTGGCTAATAGTTTCCAGTAGTGTGGTCAAATTCTTGGCCCAGTACTGTGGTAGTACAAATCATATACTGAGGTTCTGCAGAAGCTATATATTATTGATTTTTAAAGTTTCAATTCCTCATGGTGGTAAAGAAAGCTTTACAAGTGTGGCCCTGTGCAATGACATCAATCTGAATCTGCAGGCAGCCTGAGATGATAATACAGAAACCAGCCTCATCCCACCATTATGTAGCAAATGTTCACTCTGAACACTAGTGGTGACACTTACAAAAAACTGTGTTAACGCTCCTATCCCTGAAGAGGATAGAACAAAGGAAGAAAGTAAAAATTGAAAACTTAAGGAAGCTTACATACTGGGAGTGCTTCAAGGAAGGAAAAATAGGGAGAAGCAGAAAGAATGTACAGATACAGGGAAGAAATAGGAGCAAAACAGAGAGCAGAGGCTACAGGAAGAAGAGGTAGGAGGAATGGGAAGAGTTTTCCCATTGTATGATGCTGAAAAGCTTGTAAATAAATATTATACATAAAAGCCAAGTTATATGTTTTACCTTTGTGTGAACCAGACAAGACAAAATTGGAGAATGAAGTCAGCATAGCATCATGCAGTTAAGTCCTGGGTCTCCTTGGCTCATTGCACATATGGGTTACATCCTTCTGGTCTACCAGTGTGGCTTTAACAGCTGAAGATAAAATAACTCTGTCTAGAAGAATGTGTGCTCACAACATGACAGAAAAGTATGCTCAGCTCAGGAGAGATTATTTTCCACTTTGCTTTTGCCCTCCAGCACAGCCTGACCTTCTTCACGCTGGATTGCAAGGGTGCCCAGCACATGGGTTATTCTGTTAGGAAACAGGAAAGGTGAGGATATTAGAACTAGAGCTGATTCAGATTTTTACTGTGTGGACTTTCTGAAATAAAATCAAACTCAAGGAAGCAGACAGAATTTTCTGCGAGCCCTTCCTCTTGGGAAATGCTGGGACCCAGTGAGAGTGAGGGAAATTAGCTGGGAGAAAAGCATCCTCTGAGTCCAGTTCATATTACCTGTGCTGCATGAACAATGTTCAAGCGTTCCTTGTCTCTTTGGGAAAGAAGTGTGCCCTTACCCTCTGATAGGGGGAAAACTGTTAAAAAAAGTAAATAACGTGATCTCTCTTAACTTTTTCACCCTAGCATGTTCTAGCTACTGAGGCTATATAGAAAGATTTGGACCCTGTTGCACACTTGCAAATGAAGCAGGGTATCTCCATAAGAAAGTCATATTATAGCAGGAATAAAAAGCATTCATCTGACTAAGGCTAAGAGAGACATTTAGGGCAAACCATGCTATAAGAAATGTATCTGACTTACAGTTTTGCTCTGGTTCTGGAATGGAGAAATCATATTATAGATGCAGAGTCTCTTTCTACTCCCTAAAGCTACATGAGTGCATTTCTTTCTAGCAGGGAAAACCCAGCCTGATCTTTAAAGATAGGGAGGAAAGGAAAACTCCACAGTGTTAACAAGAACTCCATCATCCAGGTAGTTATCCAAGCAAGGCAGCTCATGAGAGACACAGTGCCAAACTATCCTGTGTCTATCACCTGTCCTGATCAGCGAGATGCATGTCGTTTGAAAAAGAGAGAAGTAATTCAACCTGAAAAATTTAGTTTGAAGCAGAGTACAAGGAAAATAGAGACAGTATGTGGGGGGAAAAGATTGTTACCACAGAAGAGACAACCTGTGCTTCAAATTAGGGAGGTCCCATGGTTCATATCCTCATCCAAAGTGAGAGAGTAGGAGGAAATAAATGGATAAAGGGACCACAAAGAGTTCTCGTTCAACACTTTCCTCATCTGGTTGGCTGTGGTTGGGTAGGTCTGTATAGGGGCTTCCTAGAAATTGCCATGGAATTACTCAGCATTTCTTACTCATGTAGAAACAAGACAAATTCTTCATTTCTTTCTTCTCCTGCATTCCCAGCCCTGAACACCTCACAGGAATTGTGGTGGCTGGACTCCTGTTCAGGTTCATGTTTTGATAATGATCTGTAGGCAGTCCTCTGCTGCAAGAGAATGAGTTTACAGATCACTTTGACTCTGCTCCTCCATGGCTTTGAGGATATTGCTGGCTCTGCCCAGCAGTGCTGGCCCGTTTGTTCCCCTGCCAGTGCACTGGAGATTTTCCTAGCTCACTGTGCACAGACATATCCTCCGTGTGGTTGTCTCCCATACCTTATAGTTCAGATGCCATTACAGGTGGGATGATGAAAGCCACCTGTGAAAGGTGTGTGCATGTAATGTGAGACCTACAGAAGGGCAAGATTCAGTGAACACAGTATAAAATAGATCAGTAAGACCTAGTAAGCATATGGCACTGACAGTCATTCTCTCTCCTGCTCCTCTTTGATCTGCTATGCAGCATGCCAGCCCTCTAAGCCGGCTTGCCTGGGTTTCAGAACGCACTTTTCTCTTTCTCATTTCCTCCAGCTCACAACAGTGTTTGTAGATGTCACGTTACCCATGCATCTGTGTGTGTGTGTGAGTGTGTATACATACGTACCTGATTTAGGCAGATGTGTTTCTATGTCATACTTGAGTACCCTATAATCTCCCTTCCCCATGGATATCCCTGCATTCACCTCCATTTTCCCTTCCTAAGACTGGCTGTGCTTATTTCTTCTGACATACTGTGAAGCAGGAAGACAGTTTTCTTCCCTTACTGGAATAAATGTGTAAATAGATGCAATTCATCCCAAAAGCTAATCTAATACTTTTAAAAGCCATTGTCCAGTTGACCAATTTTAGTGCAACATATCAGCTTTCTACCTGGACGCTTCGTGACATCTGTGGTATAACTGCTGAGACAATACCAGGTCTACAGACTTATGACTGGCATAGAACAAGTAGATAGGCATTGATGGTTCATTTTTTCTTCCAATACAAGAACTACAGGCCATCAAATGAAGCTAGTGGAAGCCACATACCAAACAAATACTGAAAGGTGTGTCTTCAGGTAATGGGTAACACCTGTAGAGCTCCTTGCTGAAGCAGGTTTTGACTGCAAGAAGCTTGCAGATGGTCATGTGTCCCTGAGTACTTCATACTCCCAGGGAGACTGGATGACTCCCTGGAAGAGGAATCTTTGTGGCAATTACTTAACAGATAAAACCACAGCAAGCTCAGGATATTCCTGACCTGAAAGTGGTAAGAGAGTGAGGCAGTATCAGGAGGAAGTGTTCTATATGCTTGGTCTGATGTTACTCTCCCGCGTGTCCATGTGTGGCTGCTGTTGGAGAAAGAGCTCTAGATGATTTTAGCCTTTGTTCTGAGCTGGAATAGCTGTCCATGTATTCTTGTTACTGGTATCACAAAATCCATTATGCCCAGTGATGCCCAGAAAGGACAGTCCCTCTTGGATCAAGAGTAACACTGTCTGTGGGAGCAGCTAGCCTTGTCTCTCATCCACGTATCACTCCATCCAGGAGCCCCATACTCAGAATCTGCTCTTAGGTAATCCCTGGGCAGGACTGCCCTTTGGTGGAATAAGAGGATCTCCTTGCAGGAAAAAAACACAGGTTTTTGCCTTTGTTTCAGCCCGGTACACTTTCCATTAAATCATAATCTGTTTTCCTCCAGTGCCTTTGCACAAAAGAGTAATAGAAACAGCTGGTGAATGGGACACACAAAAGCCATCTGTGATCATTCACAGGTTATCAATTTTTATTTCTTAATATTTTCTTGCCTCTTTAGACTTTGGTTTTAAGTGTGGGGTGCTGCATATCCCCATTTTTTACCCATTTTCCCATGCTTTAGGCAGTCAGCAGTGCTGAAATAGCCTTTATGACTTCTTTGTAATAGGTTTTCTGCTGCTTTATTATATTTCTTGGCTTCATGTCAGATTTTAACCCTCGGCATCTCAAAGTTCAGAGCTTCTCAGTGTTACTGCTGGAAAATGCCTTTCATCAGCATAAACAAGTATTTAGACACCGTATCCAGCTCCAAAATAGGGCCATGCAAATTCTTTCTGATTGCATGTGTCTTCTGTATATGCACCTGAGCTCCCTTACCATGCTGGTATATGTTTCAAAAAGGAAAAGAAAGATGTTCATTCGACTCAAAAAGCTTTGCTGGAGTATTGATCTGTGCATTCTGGGTGTTCATCTTTATGGCTCACAAGAGCTGTGGGTTGGCTAAATAGCTACAAAAGTAATAGTAAGAAATGTTTCCCAGTATGCAAAGGATTTTATCATCAAGACAGAAAAAGGGAGTAAGGAGCAAATGAAGTGCTTTGCGTGGTCAACTTCCAGCTGCAGACCTGAAACTGGACTATGTACATGCCAGTTTGGAACTGGACTGCCATTCAGTTTTATCTAGGGCTCATCCAGGTCCCAGCTTTATCTTGTTTCCTGCATTCCTGTGGGATTCTTTATGTTTTAACTACTCTTGTAGTGTCTGGGGCGTCACTTTTGCTGTCATGGTTCCCACCTATAAAAGGTACAGTGTAATGCCTGGTTGGATTGGTAGAACACTGGTTTTTTTTTGCTGAACAACTTTAGTATTATTATTGAACAGACTAAAGATAACTGAGTAGTCCTGAAATAAAGCATGTAAAAAAGAGTCCAAGCATTCCAGATTTTTTATAGAACAGTGCATTTCAAGTAGGCACCCAAACACTGGGGAATTCCAACCTAAATGGTAACTGCCTTGGACCAGAGGAACTGGTGACTCCCTTGACATCATCTCCTTTAATGGAAATGGTTACTGGGGACTATAAGCATCTGACAGGAGATGCTCAGTGCTTTTCTGGGATCTAGCCCTGCATTTGCAGATCTCAGGAGAGCAGTTGTTTGTGTGAGATTTCCTGGGCTAGGACAAGTCCCAGTCCCAGAGGTATCAGAAGCATCACCAACCAGGCTGTTTGATTGTGAAATTTATGAGGAACAGAAGCACAAATTTCAGGAAAAAAAAAATCAGGAAAGAAAATTTAACAGAACATTAGGATTTTTTAATGGATTCAGAGCTTGTTTGGCCTTTTCATGTTCCAATCTGGAACGTCCTATTTGAACCAAAGCATATGTCATCTGTTAATGAACTGAACTGGGTGTCATTTATGAAAGAGTCCTGGTCAAATATGAAGTTTGAGGGACTTCTAGCAATTCTTACAAAATAAGGAATTGCCTTACCATCAGAAGGATTGAGCTCTGGCACTGCCACTCTGCTTTAATTAAAAAATTAAGCAGCGCACATTAAAAATGCCCTTACATGACCCATCAACGCTTCTCAGGGAGCTAAATGCCTTTGGACCCTAGTGTTACTCACCTCACATAACAGGTTGATCCTGTGGACGCTGGGTTATGGATTATTATCTACGAGCAGAAGCCTGCTGCCAAGAATCTAAAGCTTTCTAATAAGAATGAAAATTCTGCTTTAAAATTATGAAATATTTTATCATATAGAATATTTACTAAAGCAGATGTTACAAGACGATGGAAATGAAGGAAGTATTAAAGTAATTATTATAAGAGAGAAGCTGAAGGCATATTAACTCTGTCTCTCAGGAGATGTGGTATCAGCTACTGTTTGGTGTGCTTATGTTTCCTGTTCTTGAGGAATGGGAAAAAACACCTGATCATGTATTGGAAGGACATTAGAAATAAAAATAAGTTACTGTGCAGTTCTTGGGACTGGCCACAACAAATTACAGTTGTGCATAAATGTTCCAAGAAAGAAAACTGAGACGTTTTATTAATTTTCCTTTGATATTTTTCCATGGTCTTATATTTTAAATGAGTTTTTGTGTTTTTTTTCCTATCCATCCAAAAGGATTCTACAATCTGCAACATTAGTATTTTAGGAACAAAATGGGGTACAGATCCAAAGATGTTACATTATCAAAAAGCCTACATTACAATCCTTTTTATTCTGTTGTAGATCTGTCAGTTTGTATTCTAATCACAGGACTAATGTATGTAGACCTGTTATACAATTTGCTTTAAATGAAAGACTAAAAAGAGCTATGCTGACTGCAGATGACTGGAAAAAAAAAAAAGACAATATTCTGAGGTATTAGCTTAAGGAGGCATGATTATTTTTATGTTAAAAAATCACAAAGAAAGAGAAATACTCATTTCAGGAGATTCTTAGTAAACCAGCCACAATGTTTACCTATTCTGGCATTATCCAAATGCTACCATTTTTGTTTCCTGACTGCTAGTTACTGTCTGGTCAGTCTGGATACACTTGAGAGAAAAATTCCAGGTGACAGAAGTGGGAGTCAGAAACAATCTTTCCGTCAGATTTGAGACTTTCCTTGCTCTTAGGTGTTCTTCTGTGCTCTTTCAAAGCATGGGTTCTGCTGATGACTGGGTGACTGCTCTGAGCTCTGCCACTATAGATCTGTATTTGTTGCAGCTGGGTGTAGTTGACTCAGATGGGGTTGGACAGAAACTGCTACAAGGCATCAGCTAACAGACTTCTCCAAGTTACTAAAGAAAAAAATGATACAAGCTCGTGATTGTGACTTCTTCTTGTTGGCTCAATCAGCAGCTGTAGGCATTTCCTAAACCTGTTAGTCATCTTCGGGGAGAAATGTTTTTTGGGAGCTTAATCTGCCTTCACTCAGTCAGAATAGCCAAAGACAGGTGAAGTCCTGGCCTTTGACACTTCTGATACCTTGTTCCAAATCCTGAATCCTCTCTTCTCCTTCACCTCCTTCCTTTCCCCCTCTTTCTGTCAGTCTTGTGGCTTTCTGAGAGACCTTCCCTGGGTTTAATCTCCCATTCAGCTCTGCCAGCCTGCCTCTAACCTTGGGGATGGAGAGCATATAACTTCTCCTCAGATGCTCTGACCAGCATCACTGGATCAAGCACCTGCCCTCTCTACTCCATGCTTTCCCAGGTGATCTATGCAGCACAGGCCTGGCTGCATCAGAAGGCATATCCATGCTCCTCTAGCGTGGGTTCAGCATATCCAGGCATATCCAGCACCCCTTCCTCCTCTTTTCAGATCACTTTTCTATGGGGAGGCACGCTATGGGGACGTCCTGCCCTCTCCCCTTCAGAGTTCTCAGCAGACAGGGAGTATTTAGAGCTTCCTGGCAGTCAGGGATTTGGGGCACATGTGTGCATGTTTCCAAGGAGCCTATTTCTTTAATCCCTGGGCGCTCGCTGAGAGGCCGGGCAAAGGGAGACCTGAGACCGAACCGAGTGCTTTAAGTGTTCCCCACTGGCTCCAGAGGGAGCGGGCGCCCACATTGCCCAGCGCTTGGGCACGGTGGCTGAGGCCCCAGCTGCCAGGGCAGCCTGGCTGACAGCAGCAGATCTCGCTTGCCAGCAGGCTCCACGTGGAAGAGGCCAGCGGGGCTAGTCCTCTCTGCTTTAAAGCTTACATGTAGAGCTCCTTCTGCTTACCACGCCTGAGTTAAGAAGCACTCAGAGGCTGTGGCAAGGGGAGCTATACACAAAGTGGACAGTAATGTCATAGGGCCAGATTCTGCCACCCTTTCCAGGAGTAATTCTCTTGCCCGTGAATAGTGCCATTGAAAGCAAGAAGAGTAAGAGGCTACACATGAATGAGAAAGGCAGAATTATGTTGAGGACGTGAGCATTGGGATCTAAAAAATGTTTCTGAGCTGTGTAAGTAACCACCTTAGTCCATGTGCAGTAGCACAACGCTGCATTTCCTCCCTCTGACAAACTTTTGATGTACATAGATCAGCTGGCTGGACATTTTCTGGGTGTTGCAGGGTAACTTCCAAAGCTGTCCAGGGGAAACAAAGTATTTCAAGGCTTTTAGTTTGCTAATGTAATGGCAGAATGTTTCCCATATCTCCAGAATACCCATAGCTATGATACAGATGTGGGTGGAAGCAGCAGAACCGAGGCAAGCTCCATTCCCAGTCACATATCCAGGTTTGCACTGGCATAAAGCGGGTGGCAGAATTTGGCCTGGGTTGTGTGAAGTCCAAGATGTGCGTATGTTTCCTGCTTCAGGTAATAATGTGCTAAGTTACTACTTTATGCACAGAGGTATGGAAACCTTTTTTTATGTTTTTCCCTCCCTCCCTCCTCTTTCCGTTCTATGATCCAGACACCACTAACTGTATGGAGTTGATGACTGGCAGACTTTCCAAATGTGGTAAGAACTTCCTTCCCTTCTGCCTTTTCTCCTTCCCCAGCCCCTGCTGAGCAACATAATAACGCGCCGCCCTGTCCCTTCCACCTGTTCCCCTTCCCCATCCCTGCTCTCCCACGCTCTTTCCAAGACTGCCCACCCCGCAACAGCCCACAATGTCTTTCACTTACCTGGTGGACACAAGCACATACCCCTTTTTCTGATCCTCCCCATCCATGCACAGATGCACAGGCTCCACCACGGCTTTCCCCTTCATAGCACAAGTGTGTGGTGTTGCACTTCAGATTCCCTCCCTCACTGTCACCCAGGCCAGTGATTTTCTTTCATGGTTTTTTTTTGTTGTTGTTGTTGTTTACTTGCTGCCTTTGATTCATGATTCTTCAGTCCCTTTTCTGCAGTGAAGCTGATTGCTGCCCTGCTAGCTGCTGTCTCCCTTGTTTTCCTGCAATTTATTGAGACAGGGTTGATCTGTTATTTAATTCCCTTTTGCATCCACTCCCTTCTTCCCCATGTATCCTTGGGGTAAGACACTCTTAAATCTTCCATAAGACACACTGCATATTATCTGCCAGACACTTAGCTAGTGTAAATTGTCATAGTTCCAGTCTGGTCTTGAGGAATGATGTTGTGTTTCTAGCTGGAGGAGTAATGAACCTACTGGAGATTCAGAATTTTGTTAGGAATGAGAAAAAAAGGAGTTTCCTGCAAAACTTGCATCTCAGCTTGCTTGGGATTCCATGAATTTTGGTGAACTTGTCCCTTGCCTTCTCTCCCCTCTATGCACACATGGACTGTATTCTTTCTTTCGTTACCTGTCCCTCTACTGACTTCTTCAAATACAATAGTGGAAATACCCAAATACTATAAGAGAGGGTTTTTTCTTTTTTCTTTTTACTGATATCTTGTACAGAAAGGTTCTGTACAAGAGAAATCTGTTCTCTTCAGATTTCCCTTCTGGTATCTAGGTTGAATTCAGATATCTCTGTGAAAGGGAACACAAGCTGTTGAGGAAGCGATCACTGAGCTGGTACTGCTCTCCAGCTGGACCTGTGACTCCTGCGTCATCTCTTTGTAAACTGAGGGAAGTTCTTCTGGAGTTGTTCTGCACTCTGTAACAAGGAAAGGTGTCACAGTGGAGATAATATTAGGTTTATGCATGTGTGACTGAGAGCAGAGTTTGTCCCATTTCCTATATTTCAGATGATCTCTTTCACTAAAAGTGCAGCTTTGCTGGTAGGATTTTTTCCTTTTCTCTGAGAAGGGCTCATGTGATTTCTTACTTGAGTTTTCTGGTTCACACCATTTCTGATCTCTTAATGAAGACTCATTTAATTTGCAGGCAGACCTTCAGCTTCTTCTTGAAGGCATCAGACAGCAAATCTCTCTTCTCCCTCAAACCTTTGTTTCTTGCCTGGATCTGGCATTCACATCATGTGAAAATACTGAAATGCTGATTCTGCTGATTGCTTGCAAGTTAATTGAGCTACACGGATAACCAGTCAGTACTTGGCACTCTCTAGACATAGTATTACTGTTCACTCCCAGTTCAGGCAGGCCTTCCAGCTGTCACAGTGTCAGCATCCATCCAACAAGGGACAAAGAGGACAAGGTGAAGGCCAGCAGGGAGACTATTTTATGGCAGCTACAGCACAAACACAGCACATCTATAGATCCAGAGAAAGGAAGGGTTGTTGGGGTTTAAAGGAGCTGCTTCCTTTGAGTCAAATTCCTGTTGGTGTGCTCACAAAAAAAAACAGTAGTAGTGGTGACATTCATTCACTGTGCTGAATTCTACCCTCCTATGTGAGTGAAGAGCTATTTTATGTGCAGGGGAGCTCACCCAACATTTAGTCAGGGAAGTAAAGAGGAATGATGCCAGGATTTAACCTAGTATTGGCAACTGTCCTCTATGACTTTGAGAACAGGCAGCGTCCTGTGGAGCTGGCACAGTGTTCATCTAGTAACAGCCGATAGTGTAAGAAGAACTATACTGTGAATTTTTTTGATCTCATCATTGTTGCACATTCTGAGAATGAGCATAGGAGGGCATTTTTGCAAGAGTTAACACTGGAGCAGGAAGAGCAAATCAGATGCTTTATGCCTGGCTCAGCCATGTGAAAGCTATGGTGGGAATGAGGAAGAGCTCTTCATCCACTATAAACCATTGAACATTGTAATTAACAGCAAGGCAAATTTATTTAGTCCTTTAAATGTTATCTCATCTTCTGCTAGTAGTAGTCATCAATCTGAGAAGTGATTTTACATCTAGCCATTAGCATTGAAAAACAAGTTATTGTTTAAAAGCAGAGGTATGTCATAGGAGCTGCCAATGTCCAAATGACGTAGCAGCTGCTATATCGGTCCTACCTGTACATGCTGGAAAACTGCTGCCAACTCTTAATGTTTCACAAGAGAAGAAAATCATTTGGCTCATAATCAAGTTGAAATGCATATTGGGATGAAATATTATATTTTATGTTTCCACCCATTTCAGCAGGGGAAGGGGCATTTCTAGTGTCAGGAAGGCTAAACTGATTTCTATGAAGTCTTTAATATCTGTTTATAAGAATAACTTTGCCTTGTAAAAGCTCTTTACAGTTAAAATGCAGCTGTAACCTGAAAACTGCCTGTAGAAGTGACACCTTCCAGCTTAGCCGATCTTTCCCTTGTGCATATTTAGAGCCAAATCAGTTTAGTGACAAATAAGCTTTACTACTTTATGTGCTGCCATTAAACCTTATAAACTCAACACAGCTGTAAAAGACTGAGCTGGATTTTGTTTCTTTTGAGGCAGGATTGAGAGAACTGTTTACTATCATCTAATCTGGTATTTATGTCTATCTCATTGAAGAATAGGTTGTATAATTAACAATGCAGTTCCAATAGGTTCTGCAGGGCCTTTACATAAAAATAAAAATAAAAACAAGATAATACTCAAACTGGAAAGCTGTCAAGCTTCAGCCACAAAGCAAATATCATTGTAGTTTGAGCACATTGGATCTGGAGCCATTGATATATAACACACGGAAGCCCACAGTGCCATTTCAATAGTCCTTGTTCAAAGAGAGTCTGTCTTTACAAACTTGAATGACTTTAAGGCCTTTAATTAGTGAGCTGAGAGTTTGTTTGGGTGGTTGAATCAGTAGTGAAGCTGTTGTATAGCCTTTGATAAATCCCTTTCCCAGCCATCCCTAGTTTTTTGGAATCCTTAGTAAGCATGTTTCACCAAGGTGCTGGCTGCTGGCAGAAAGCTCTGGAAAGCCTGCCTCATTCCTCACGTTATCTTCTGAAAAACCCTTACCAGGGAGTCTGTAAACTTTCCAGTGTCCCTGCTGTAGCTGTCTGGGGTTGAGTTTTATTTCCAAGTAAGGCAATCTTTGCTTGTTGCTTTCCATCCCTCACAGCTCTCAGGGAAGTCTTCAGTTACATCAGTGGCACTTCCAAGAAAATGGGTGATGATCAGAGGTTATTATGTATAAGTAATGCAGCTCCAGTGAAGTCGTGCTATTGTTTTTGGCACTACACAGACATACTTTCTTGCAAAGTCTTCGACCATAACCCTGTGACAAAAGGCTAGTCAGAAGACCTCGTGTTTAAACATGCTCTGTTGCTGCTTACAGTTTGAAACCTTAATTCCTCGTACCAGTTAAAGAAAAAGCTTTATGGATCTTTGTGTGTACCAATGGCTATCACCAAAATGATCTGATCAAAGCAGAAGCATAGCAAATTCACTTGACTTTCATATCTTTCCAGTGTATCTCACTCAAATCTCTTGCTTCCAGTAATTAGGAGCTTGTCATAGCTTCCTATTCTGAGCCATCTGACATTGTCCCCCATGGCCAATCATCCTCTGTGCACACAGAGCAATTGTGCTGCAGTAAATGCTTCTCTTCATACCGTCTTGCAAATGCAGTTTGATTCACAGAGATGCAAGACCAGGTCAATAGTATCCCAAGCTACTTGAGAAATTAGGAAAGGTTTTGTAGTTTAAAACTGGTTACATCACATTTGGGTTGCAGTTATAGCATGTAACTTAGTGCTAATTTAGAGACTTGTGGTGTTACCAACATCAGCAAATATCTGGATTTGGTGCTCTCAGAAGTGATCCATACTGTCATTAGTTAAAGTAACCCTGCTTCTTTCAGAGTAGCCTTTTGTTCTTTGATGGAAGAGGAGGTTGGTGATTTATATGCATAAAGTCATAACCGATGGCAGAAATAACAGATGCTGAGACCTGCGGAAAAAAAAAACGCATGCTGCCCTCCCAGCTGAAAGGCTCTCCTCACCATTGTTACACTGTGAGGTTGTCGGAACAATTTCTCTTTATTAGCATTTGTAAACAATGTGCTCCCTACTGGTCTTTCTGAGCATGGCTGATTCTTGATGGATATGGATATAAATTGGGACCCAAATGAGAGATCAAAGGAAGAAGCCCACCTAAAAGAACACATATTCAGTCATAACGTGTGGATCATGATAAGTGACATAAGTCAGATTTTCCAAAGAGTTCAAGCCAGGTTTCCCAGTTATTTGCTGTCCAAATGGGTGCCTGATTCCCTCCACGCTGTAGCCATATTTCTTCATTCTAGTGTTGTGTTGCGGACACACTTCTTTTCCAACTCATAACTCATATTTTTGCACTGTAGAAGAAGGTAGCAATAAAGATGGCAACTTGGCACTAGAGATGTATCCAGATGTATTAAGCTATTTGTTACATGTCAGATCCTGTTTTGACACCTATGGTCAGATTTTAGCTGTCCAATACAAGATCTTTTCCTCTTTCTCTGTAATAGTACCTAATGCGGAAAACACACTTCTCTCTTAATTAAGATAGCAGTACTTTACTTATGGCAGGCAGTGCTTCAGAATACTCCATGTGAATATTTGCTTGCTATACTAAGCTGAATTTGAGATGGCCTCCCCTGAAGACCAAATCATGTTTTGAAGGGGTTGATTCAGAGGAAATGGAGAATTAACATTTCACCAGCGTACACAGTTCATTTCTCTCCTTAGGAACAGGTCAGAGAACTTAAAGACCATAAGATCACACATAAACATCCATCTGGCAGGAAAGGAAAAAAAAAATCATATTATTAAGTACCAATACATTTCTGACATTTTTATGGACAAAAAATTGAATGAAGCAGCAGAAGTCTTTAAGAGAATGGGTAGCAGCAATACTATCATCTGCTGTGGCTTTATGAGTATAGATCGTCAGCTTCTTTTCTCATCACACACTTGTGCAGGCAGACATTTGTAAAAGGACAGACAGATACAAAGAATTCTTGGGCTGAGTCCTTTACCAGCCAATTTGCCAGAACAGCCTGATTCCACAAGAAAAACTGGCATCTCTTCATCCCAGCCCTATCCTTGCCTGCTCTTTCAGTGCCACCAGCTGTCCAAATGAATGCATCATTCCCTCCTCTCCATCATCATGTCTCCTTTTTTGAAAGTTATTTGGTGATGCTTGGTGTGGCCAGAGCTATTCATCAGTAATGGACATGTTTGTTTTCCAATTAATTACTCATGTCTTAGCTCTGCAGAAGGTAGCAGCAAGGAAATATGCCTCATTTATTTGGTTCTTTGCTGGCTACGTTCCACCATTCTCTAACTCATCACTCAAGAGCTACCTGTCTCAGTTATATTGCCAGTGACAGGAGAGGCTGAATCTGAAACTGCATCTCAGTTTCTCTGTGTGCGTATGAGAGAGAGATTAAAAAAAAAAAACGTGCAAGACAGAGGCAGAATGGCCATCTGGATGCATCTGGCTAATCACAGGTATTGGGCCTTCCTCCTGCACAGGAGAAGGGATGTTTTAGGGGAGTAAGAACAAGGATGGGTTATAGAGCATTTACATGTCAGGTTGGTTGTTCATGTCTGCCCAGATGTGTAGCGACTAAAAGTTCCCACCTTCTGCTGGTAGCATGGACACCTGTGCTAACAGTGTGTGATAAGCTGAGTAGTTCCTACCAGCAGTCTGTTTCTGCAAACACTGTTATCAGCTGGCATTTTTACTGGCAGAGTCCAAGGACTCTGGAAAATAAGCTGTTCTTTTCTTTGGAAGTAGTCTTTCCCAGTTACAGTTCAGGTGTCCGGCCAAGAAACTCAAGTTATTCTGTGGACTGTCAGTCTGTCTCCATTTTCTAGTCCTAAACCAAAATAAAATCAAAATAGCTGTCCCATTATATAACTTACTGGGGAAAAAATAAATGGGAGACTTGTTTTGGTCAACCTGTTGTGACAGCTTAAAAATCCAGCAAATATGAAACCACGTACTTGTCTCCTCAACAGCTTTTCTGACGTCCTGTATTTTTAGAGAAGTACCATTCTTGGGATTTCAACAGTTCCTTCAGCTCACTTCAAGTGGGGTAGGATGGGTTCATAGATTAGGAAGAAGTTCTGTGTGATGGCCTCCAGCAAGACATTGCAACTCCCTTTCAGTCATCCTTCTCCAGTCTGGAGGAAAACCTCATACATTGCAGTGCATGTACTTTTGGAGTGGGTTCTGTATTTTAAATCTTCTCGTATTGAAGGCAAAGGGGCTCTGCCAACAGAAAACAAACACACAAAAAATGCCTAGTCTTAAAAAAGAGGGCTAGAACTCTGTCAAAGTCGCAAAATGGCTTTGAAAGGGAGTAGGTTATCACCCATCAAGAGAATGTTTCGATGCATTATGTGGAAGGAGTTGGATTTTTGCTATACAATTCACTGAAACCATGGCTGCTATTGAGATAAAGAGCAAGCTAGGGATGAAAAAAAAAAAACTACAAGGGTTAAAGAGAAAGGAATTAGTATAGGAAGAAGACCTCAGTAGCAGAGGCAGGCAGAAGGCAGGCAGAAGGGATGTGAAAGCAACAAGAGAAGGAATATGGGAAGTCAGGTTGACAAAGTGTCTCTCTCTGTTTCCAGTGGAGACCTATGTTTTCCCATTCGTTTTCTCTCAAAGCCTAATCTAAAAATGCAGAAACTCAAAATTTGTCAGGCTATGTGGAGAGGAAAGGCACAGAATAATCCCACAGATGGCATATTTGCTTTGTGCAGCTTTGTGGTCAGCACCACAAGGATTAGTGCACTAAAAGTTATTATAGATGTGAGAGAGATGGTTTCGCAGGACAAGAAAGTGCCTCAGGGTTTGCTTCCATTAAGTCAATGGGAATGTTGCCATTTGCTTGAATGAAAACAGGACCAAGTCCTTATCTGACTATCTTAAAATGTTACAAAACAGCAGGCTCCAATCAGGGACTGAAGCCTCCAAGCTTGTCCGGAAGCTGCTTGTTCACCACCTCCTGTTAGTTTCCTGTGGAGGACTCTGAGGGTCTTTGCAAGGTCAGAGCAGATGCATCCTTTCCTGGTGCTGCTCCTGGTGCTTGGAATGAATCACCACCTTTTCTCTTTCCTCTCTTAACCTGGATGTGCCATTTCAACTTTGCTCCTAACACCTGTGACACCACTGGGGCTAAGTCAATGTCACCAGACATCTTAGGAACAGCAAATGAGATATGGAGTACTCTGAGGGTTGATACAAACCATCTGCCTAGCTTCCTTTTACCTCTTTGTGTCTGTTCCCAGCCCCATTTCTTCCTTTTAGTGCCTGTTGTATTCAAATGCATTCACAATTTTGACTTCTTTTGAGATATTTGGCCATGACAGTGCTGCACACAGGTACCACAAACCAGTACCTTCTCCATGAAAATCTTTCTTTAGCATACCTTCAATACATGACCCTTTCATAACCTTCAGTGCTTGTTTTCAAACCCATTCCCCTTCCCCATCTTGCAGCATTGAGCTCTTTGGACTAACTCAAAAATGCACATATCCATCTCCTCCTAACAGATGTAAACCTAATGCTCTGAACCTCCCCTCCTGCCTTTGATCCTTCTCACAGTTTCTCACCCTTGCTGCCCTTCACGTCTTCTTTGCTCTGTGTTGATGAACGTTTGCTCTCAAGGGGAGAGAAGACATTAGTTACAGATGCATGAAATGCCAGGGAAGTTTTGAAGAATCAGTGAGCCAAACCTTCATCCCTGTCCAGAGGAAACGGGATGTCATCTCACTTTCTGAAATAAGAGAGGCAGCCTTTTTGAGGCCCCCAGATGGACTCGCAGGTGTATGAGCCTGTGACATATTTTGCGCTGAATGCTAGGAGTGGAAGATTGCTGAAAAAGCTGTTCTAATCCATCATCACCTGCATTTTCAGGTCTTGTTTTACTGGCCGTATAAGCCCAAAGGGAACCAAGAACTAGGAGGAGCAACACCACTCACCATTTTCATGCTTCCAGCATAGCTGACCCATGTTTACATATCCCCAGAGAGAAATGTGAGGACTCTTTGTCTATTCAAAGACCAATATCTAGACCAGCCCAAGAGTGGGCTAACAAGCTGTTCTGTAGATAACATCAATGCTGTGATTGTCTGTAGTGCTTGGCGTAGGATCAGTTCTTTCTTGACTGCAAGATAGGAAAGTATTATTACCAAGCATTTAATTACAAGGCCAGATACTACAAAAGGCAAAGAAAGGAAAGGGTTAGTGAAATGGCCTATTTCGTTTTTCAGTAGCTCTCTTTAAATATCCCTAAGGATTTCTTACCTCCCATTAAAATTTTACCTGAAAATGCTGATTGTAAGGAATCCAGTAGCGGTACAGGCAAATAAAAGCAGACTGTTAAATACTCTTTCTGCAGTAAATCTCCAGGCACTTGAAAGCCAGTAGGGCATGGGGAGGAGAAAGGGTGGATGAAACAGGGGCTGCGTATTTTAATAGGATGATTAAAAATCCTGTATCAGAACTCATCAGATGCAAGATATTTACATATAATTTTTAAAATGTTTTATTGCTCCATTCTTGCAAGTTGTACTTCTGTCTGCTGTTCCTGTCTACGTGAAAACTAAAATTTTCCCAATTCCTGCAGAGCACTGCTTACTCTGCCCTCTTCTTTCCCTCTAAGCTTGTTGAATAAACTGCTCAGCTGAATAATTAGAGATACTACCCTCCCCTTTTCTCCCAACCTAGCAGTCTTTCCCTCTCCAGCATTTTTTTCAGTGCTCTTTTTCATTCTCTCTGCTGACTCCATTTGCTTATGAAGATGAGAGGTCCAAAGCCACATAAGAGCCAGATCTGCCCACATTCCTGCATTCAAGGCTGAGTGTTTCCTTTTTTTTTTTTTTTTTTCCCACTGAAAAAGAGTATTCACTTAAAGGAAGTTGAAATGAGTCTGAGCAGAGCATGCACCCACAAACCTAATACAGTTTTAGGGAGGCTTAGGGAAAAATCTGAATTAGAAGTCATAGATCTGGAAGAGATAACCCCCTTCCAAAGCATTTGCATGCATGTGGAAGGAGGCAGGTGCAGCTCACAGAGTTCTGACCCAGAAATGGCTGAGAGTTTGATAAGTTTCTCCATCTTAGCCAGAAATTGAGATACCTGTGTTTGGCTGTTTGTTCAGGCCCGTCTCTAAGGCTTCAGTCTGTTAGCTGAATGATGCCCTTCCAGAAACTAACAGCCATTTGCTTGGGGCACTGGTATAATCGAATGCACAGACAGAACGAGGTCCAGCAGTAAGTTAAACACAAAACAGCAAGTACAGGAAGACAAGGAATAAATTAGATAAGAAAGACTGAGATCCTTCACTCTGTATGCCAGCCATTTGATTTTTCTCAATGCCTGTTACCATGCAGAAGAAAGCAGCAAATACCTGACTGGCATGGGGCAGAAGAAAAAGAGTAACACATTCAGTTTTGCAGGGCATAAGTACTATATTTTCCACTTTCTTTGCATAAGAACTGTTGATGTCTGTCTAGCATCTTCCATTAGCGAGTAAGAAGGCATTCAACAAGCCCTTCAGACAAGTTACCACACAGAGACAGTATTTGCCTGCTGTAGTAACTGATTTGCTTGTGTGTTTAAAAAAAGTGAAAGGAAGTACAATATTACTAAGCCACCAGTATCCACTAACTGTGGATAAATGGTGATCTCTGCTATGCAGAACCCCTTTTGCTCTGGACTGAATGTTGCCATCTCAGGGAAGGAAGGTCCCACTCTTCACAGCATATCGCATCATTGCAAGGTAGAAACAAGGAGCCTGTTTCCTTGTGGGAGCTGGAGAATGAAATTACTTAGGTGGGATATAAATGAGCTGATCTGAATTTGTTAGAACAACGGAGCCAACAGTGCCAGTATTGAGAAAAGCACCATGTGGGATTCTAATGATCATGAACAGGCATCACCTGTATGGCGTAGGTTAGATAAAAAACATCACATTCAACATCCATGTCCAGAGAATTTAGTGTGAGCCCTCAGATGTCTGATCAGGATTAATCCCCAGCCCAAGAAAATTAAAAGGGACTAGAAATGCCCCTCAAAGGCTACCTTTATGACAGTAGGTGGTCCATTTCCCTCAGTAGCACCGCAGAACCTTTCCTCAGGTATGACCTTCCAGGCATCCTCTCACACAGGACCAGACGAACACCACACACCACTGCTGCCTGGAGGTCCAAAAATATAGTGGCACAGAGGTGTACCCACTACTGCAGTGGGCACTACAGCACAAGAAAAGGACCTGCTGTACAGGTCTCATCCTCAGTGGATGAGACTTAGCAGGTCCAGCCCAAGCTG
The DNA here is from genome assembly GCA_013399115.1 of Anseranas semipalmata. NCBI lineage: Eukaryota > Metazoa > Chordata > Aves > Anseriformes > Anseranatidae > Anseranas > Anseranas semipalmata. The sequence goes on along the minus strand of VXAA01003401.1, from coordinate 576,889 downwards.
TTGTGTTGTGAAACCTCTGTGGACTGTTCCTGGGTTGATACCGCTCATGCTGAGACACAGCTGGGTCTTTCACTACATTGGATTTACAGCAGTCAGGAGTTAAATGAAGACTGTCTGGCCCTCAGCAGTTAAGGTGTTGCATTTAACCGTCCTGGAGCTGCAAAATTAAACCCAGCACATAGCTGTTAGTCAAGCACGTGAAGGCTCCTTACATATTATTTGTGCCTTGTGAATTGAGAGGTCTCATATGCCCACATTCAAGGGACTTCAGAAGAAGACTCACTGCATTCAGTCCAGGGTCTGTCTGTTACTTTTGGTCCCTGGAGGTGGGTCTGTGATTCATCATGCTCCACAGTGGCAAATGGCATTTGGTAAAGTGAATCTTGGATTTGATCAGAAGGTGAAATGGCAGGCAAAGAGACTTTTCCAAATGGCATGAAAGCTTGTATTCGGACATGTGCACAGCGCCCAACCCATGTTAATACTGCAGCCTGCTCCAGTGGCTGGCTTAGTGAGATACCTGTTCCACCAGCATGCAACCCTACACTCTTCTGTGGCTCCAGCTCCCCTGAAATCAATGTCAGCGTTGTGGAGGCTGTAGTGTAGTGAGAACATAAATTCAGGACAATGAGGAAGTAGTTCTTGACCCTAGTAGGTCCCAGAAATATTTACATGCACAACAGCCTGTTTCTATAAAGCATTCAGTATCTTCATTTCCAGGTGCCTGTTGTAAGAAGGATGTGAAGATGCTTAGAAGCTTGCAAGCACAAGCCACAAACCACACATGCAGATGGAAGTAGTCATGTCAGCCATCGGTCATTTTTCAAATACTTTCTCACTTGGAGCACTCAGGCACTTCAGGCTTAGTGTCTGAAAGGTGAGCAAGGAGATACTCGGAAAGAAATGAAAAGCAAGCAAGAAAAGCGTAATGCCCAGTGCAGCCAGAGAACTTAGGAGGGCTGCAAAGCAAAGCATCAATTGGCAACCACACTAAAAAAACAAACAAACAAAAAGATGGGATTGGCCTGTACCCGGCATTGCATTCACTGACGTTTCATTGTGGAGTGGCCAAATGACTCCAAGTAATAGACTCAACTATTTGAACAACATGGTATGTGTCCTCCTGCTAGGTGAGACAGCTGTACCCACCCACTCAGGAGAAAACTAAGAACTTCCACCTAGGTGCTTTATGCTCCCAGCCTCTTTATTTCTGTAGGTGTCCCATCCTAAACACTCTTCCTCTTCCTGCTCATTGTCTTCATCCCCCACACACCTCCACGCACGTGGCTCTGGATCTCCTCATCATGTTCTTCTCGTTAAAAACCCCATTGTTCATTTGTTTGTTTGTTCTCTCTCTTTCTCTCCTCTTTTTCTCTCTCTTTCCCTCTCGTTTTTTTTTTTCTTTCTTTCTTTCTTTCTTTTTTTGTCTCCTCTGTTTTGTGTACCCAGGCAGCCCATTGAGTAACTTCTTTGACGTAATTAAACAACTTTTTTCAGACGAGAAGAACGGGCAGGTGAGCCATCCCCCCGGCACGCCAACCAAGCATAGCGCAAACAGCAAGCGGAGCGATTCCGGTTCTAATGACTATGGGTCTAGAGGAGACAATAAGTACCCTGCTGGCAAAGACAAGGCAAAGATGGTCTCATCAGTCGGCCTACAAGACCAACCTTAAATAAACACATAAAAATTAAATAACTTAGAAAAAAATCAAAAACAAAAACAAAAAAGCAAGAAAGAATGAAAGAATATTCCTTAGCAAGCTAGCCTCTAAACTAGAAGGATGTATATACCTTGCCACAACAGTACAAAACTGTCTATAGACAAATTTTGTATGAAGGAATGACTGTATATATATACATATATATATTTATATATGATATATAATATATATCTCAGAAA
>VXAA01003401.1:554467-574972 GCA_013399115.1 Anseranas semipalmata | reverse complement strand
TATATCTCAGAAACAAACACAAAAACAAACGAATGAAAGAATGAAAAGAAAAGAAAGAAAAGAAAAGGTAGCACAGATGACAAACCCAGTTCGACAGATCTTGGGTTGTGGTTTTTTTGATTGTTTTTTTTTTTCCTCCCTTTTTTTGAATGTTTTTCTTTTTTCTCCTTCCTGATTTTTTTTTTATTATTATTATTTTTTTGTTTTCTTTTCTTTTGTTTTGTTTCTTGTTCTGTTCATGCTCTCTCTGTGTTTCTGACGACACCACTTGTTTCCGCTCTGCTACCAGGAATTATCCCGAAAAGTTAACATGTCAGCCACGGCTTCACCTTCTGTGCTCTGCGGACACTTGTTGACGGAAGGCAACCGATGTAGACTGTCCAAGGACCAGTCCTGTTTGAGGTTCCCAGCCTCCCCTCTCCCTTCAGGAAGTGGGTTTCTCCCCCACTTCTCCCCAAACACCTCCCCAGTGCACGCTTTTTTTTTTTTTTTCCTCTCTTTTTCTTTTTTGGTGCTCCACAAGAGAGATCTGCTCAGTTACGGGATTGCACAGTCTGGGCTGAAAGGAGGTTGCAAATTGTTGGAGTGAAACCTTTGCCCTTGGCAACTTCTGTCCGCGCAGGTGAACGCAGCCCGGAGGGGAGGGCGTGGGGAAGGAGATGGGGTAGCAGGAGCTTTGTGAATCCAGAGCGCGTTCTCATCAGAAACCAGCCAGGAGCAACTCAAAACTAAGCGTTGAACCAAGACAATATTGGGGAGCTTCATCACGGGATTTTCTTAACCTTCTTTTTCTCCCCACCACCTTTTCCTTTTCTTTTGCCCCCTTTTTTATATATACATGTATATATGTGTGTATATTTTCATATAAATATACATACATACATATATATATATACACAAAATATTTATTTTTTTTTTATACTGTATCATTTTACTTTTTGACCTGCTGGAAGGGGAAAGGAATAAACTTAGGAGGGAGAGGGGGTTAAATGAATAAACACATACAAACAAAACATTAAAACTTAGGGAAAAGGCAACTTCTGGTAGCAAAGAAGAGGGACAAGACTCTGCCAAGGACTGTCTCTCCCGCCACCAGGCACAGTTGCTGCTGCTGCTACTGCTGTTCCTCCTTCGACACCTTCCTCCCCATCTGTCAGCTCCCTGCCACTGTGCCACCGTGCTGGGACCTTCTTCCACCAGCTGGATCCTCCACCACACCCTGCATTTAGAGGCAATTGTTGTGTTGCTAGTGCTGCATTGATATCAGTATTATTATTTCTTTAAGTTACCGATTTCATTTGTTGGCTTGGGTGTTTTTTTTCTATAAAAAAAAAAAAAGAAAAGAAAAAAAGAAGATGAAGAGGAGGAAGAAAAGAGACTTATCTTGGGTTTTATTTCCTGTGTGTGTGTGTGTGCAAATCACTGGCACTTAGTTCATCTGAGCAAGACAAGGTGGAGTCAGGGCAATGGGAGACTTAATCACGAAGCTACTGTAAACTTTAAAAATTACTGCAAGATATTTTTATAAAGTTTTGTTTGTTTGTTTGTTTTTTCTTTTTCTTTNTTTTTTTTTTTTTTTTTTTTTCTGAAGGGGAGGAGGGTGGGATTGGGTGGATGGGGACCTTCTTTTTGTGTTTCAGTTATTAGGTCTTGGTTATTTATATATACATATATATATATTTAAAAAAAATAAGCTGTTAGATATATCTTCTGTTTAATAACTGTGTAGAGGCAACATTGATTCTTATTTATTTTGTGGAGGAGGGGGAAAAAAGACACAGAAACCCTGTAAGTGTTCATCTTGTGACTTTGAGAAAGAAGAATTGTCGCCTTTTTTCCACCTCCTCAGGAGTTATGTGACCAAGTGTAACTTATTCTGGCCCAAGCTCAAAGGTTAAACAAACAAAAAAATGTGGTTTTACGCGTGGAAGACAAAACACAGTGAGAAGTACTTCTTGACTGAGATTTTAAGAATGTAGGCTTAGCATTAGTGTTCAGCTCTTTTATGACCTTCGATTGCTGCTCGTTGGGTTCCTATGGGTGTATGTTGTATCGCAAGATTATTTTTTTTTAATGATAATGTTGGATGAGTTCTTTTTTGTTGTTGTTGTCGTTGTTGGTTTTTTTAATCATTTTTCCCCTTCTTGGACCAGTTTTACTTGTACATAGGTTTGAAGATTAAAAAGAATTTTTAAAGACACAACTGGGGCAAAGACCTTTGACTTTGGCCCTGTTTCCCCATTCCCCCAAATGGGAGGGATTTATTTTATTTTTCGTTTTTATTTATTTATTTATTTTCCCTATTCTTAACCCTTTCTCTCGTATTGCTGTGTGCATGTCAGACACCAGGGGGTGATGGCTGGGGAGGGGGGGAGGCAAGGGTGCAGGAGAGGGGGGCAGTTTTAATTGCATGACATTGCTGTAAATTAGTCTCTTTTGCTTTCGTTGTCTTTCCTGCCTCCGCCCTCTCTCTACTTCTCCTCCAAGCTCCCCTCCCATCACCCCCGTCCTTCTTTTCCCTCTTTTCTCTTCCCTTGTGTATAGATTTTGATGCTTCTGTTACATTGTACCTCTACAAAAGGCTGGGATTTCAATACAAAATAATAATAATAATTTAAAAATACCTATATCAGCAAAACCCATGTGGTACAAGCAGGAAGGGGATTACTTACACAAGATATAAGAATAAATGAAAGCAATACCTCTTGTTATCCTTCCTATTTTGTACTTTGAAGACACACACGCGCGCACACACACATATACAGACACAAACTGACATTATTTAATGGTTTAAAATGGACAAAAAAATCTGATGTATCCCTTGTTAAATAACTGTGAGCAACTTTAGTTCAAAAACCAATAAATTCATTCAGTAAAGATACTAGCTGTTGAGTGTCTTGTTTATGTCCATGAAAAAGAACCTCCTCCCACCAGTGTCAGACCCGGTAAGTACCATATCCCTGCTTTCTATGCTGAAGCAGAAGCAGATGGCCGGCGCGTGAGGCACCATCCTCCTGGTTGTGGAATTAACATTGTCTCGTTGTGGTTTCGGGGTCTGGATGTGCTGCGCCCAGAGTGCTCTGGCATCCCAGCCAAGCACGCCGTGCACGGGCAGAGTTCAACCCCGTAGGTCTGGTTTTCACAGTAACACATTGAAAAGGATGAATCCAAATTACAGAGAAGTCAAACCCCCCAGATCTGGTCTGGAAGAAAACCGCTGTACCAAAACCTGTTGCTGATGATGGTTATTCTCATCTCTAACCTGAGCTTCTCACGTTGCTTCCAGATTTAGCATAGGAAGGATTTCTCCACACTCCCTGCCTGAAACACTATCTCAGTCCCATACATTTGAAAAAGCCTATCAGGTACGTCCCTGGAATTGCATTGGGCTGTTTTGCTGGTTGGTTCGTGCGGCTGCTGGCTTGTCGTGCATCTCTCACAGCATTGGGGCGGTCACATTGATGCTGGATTTGTAACATCCAGGTTCCCACCCCAGCCTGGCAGTTCCCCTCACAGGCTCAGCGGTCGGCTGGCACACCCCTAAGAGAAAGAGACCTGCCTGGATGCGTCTCCATCCCTTTGGCCGCGGCCATCCCCAGCCCCATCTGCCTCACACTTCCCCCTCGTTGCCCCAGAGGCACCACTCCAAATCTCCAAGATCCCCTGGAGCACTCTGGGGAGGGAAGGGGACCCCCACACGGTGCTGCCGCCGCTGCGCACGCAATCATGAGGCAAGTCGTTGCCAACGAAGCGAAGTGGCCCTGGGCCGCCCGCTGTGAGGGCCCTCACCCTCTGTGACGCCGGGTGCTGGGAGGGTCGGAGGAACTGCCGCCACAGGGCAGCAGGGTTGGAGCGGCCCGTGAAACCTGCCTCCCCGTGTCCCTGTCCCTGTGGGGCCTGCGGGGAGCGGGAGGGGAGGGCCGCGGTGGTGGTCGGGCATCTGGCACTGCCCCGTTGCAGGGGCCCACCACGGAAAGCGAGAGGAACCGCCGCCGCCTCAGCGCCTCCATGTTTGTGTGGCCCCCGCCTGAGGCTGCAGCCCAGGTCGGGGTGCAGCTGGAGCTGCTCCCCAAGGGTTTGGTTCCCAGGCCTGCGGGTGGCAACCTCGTCCTGCGTGCAGGCAGGGTATGTACACCGTCGGGAAGAGGGTGCGTCGGTGAGGTGAGAAGAGGTGAGGTGAGGAGAGGAGAGGGGCGTCTCGGCAGCTATCGTGTCCCAGGGGCGTCATGAGGAAGGCTGTGGCCGGGCTGGTGGTCCTGGCAGGTGGCATCTCTGGAGGTTGGCGCTCATGGCAGCACCTCCTGTGGAGGTAGGGCCCGCGGCCTTCCCCTGCGGCTGGCACCCTGCGGGTGCAGGAGGTCCCAAAGGTGCCACACGCGTTACTTGTACAAAGGACACTCTTATCTTGAAAAAAGCGGGACTGTTTTTAAAGTTTTTTGGGGATTTACCGGCCTGCTAAAACCCGAGGGGAGAGGGAAGCAGCAGCGTCAGTGGAGTAGAGAAGACAAAAACAAAGAGAGTCACAAACGCTGCAGGACTTGTGCTCTGTAACACTGGAAACCCAGAACTGGGCACTAGCTGCGTGTCATTCACAGCTCTGAAGTGGAAGGAGATGCTGGACTAGAGCATAGTGTAGGGGAATGGGATTTAACAGCGATGGGGCAGCAGATTTATGCTGCTTTTAGATATTTCTCTCACTTTTCCTATGTTTTCAGAAATGTCCATGAATTTGTATGATCTTTTTATGTCTCCAGTAGTAATTATGGTCCCTTTTATTGCTAATTATGGTGTCCAAAAGCTATAAGAAGAGAACAATGAGTTTGCAAAGCAGAGGACCTTGTGCTTTGAGCCTACCCACGTTCATTCTGCCTTCTTATTTGGTCATGTTGTAACACCGTCTCCAGCTACCTGATGTTTTATTTTCATCTTTAATGCATAGGAGAGGCTGTGCTTGTGAGTGAAGTGGGTTTGTATATTTAACCTGTTCTCTGCAAAACACCCTTTTCTGTTTTGTAGCTTGAATCAGGAGGCAAGTGGTAAATGCAGCAGAGGACTTTGGTATGCCCCCCGGTGGAGGGCTGCTGCCAGGTGCAGGCTGTTGCCTTCATCCAGCCCCACCACCAGGTGATGGCTGCTGAGATGCCTCCAGCCGTGACACCGGTCCGTTGTTTGCTGTGGTTCTGAGCTCTGCAGCTCTCCAGTTCTCTTTGAGAGCCCAGCCCCTCGGGCCCAGGGCCTAAAACACTTGCTGCATTTAACCTTCATCTCTCTGATTTTCTGTGTAGAACAACACAACGTACAACGTTCTGAGTGTAAACTGAAGACAATGGAAGTGTGTAAGACACTAGTTGACATTTTCTATTTGTCTGTGCACACTTGCATATGAAGTTTGTTTAGCTAATGCATACATGAAAAATGCATTTATGCTCAAGGTGAACTGTTATTAATTGAACCAGTACATGACATGTGCTATATAAGCAATAAATTCTGTATATGCATCAAATGAGCAGCTGAGGCAGTAGTTGTGAAGGTAATTCTCATCGCCACATGTCAGTGTACAGTCTGTTTGGGGGCTGAGAAAGAAGTCAGTGGTGTTCAACAGCATTAATGCAAATTGTCCAAGCCTTGCAAGCGATGCATGAAAACGTCTTCCCTAGTCAGGCTGGCTTTAATGAAAGTGATCTGATACAACTGACTGGGCTTTAATGGGTCATGCTAGGCAGAGGCGAAGGGCAGTGTTTGTAAAACAGCAACACTTGTGTAAGGCCTCCAGGTACTGCTAATTCTGGTGCCTATTGCTACAAGGTGTGCCTTTCTTCCTGCCGATTCAGTGCTTTAACCCACCAGGCCTGGGTGTTCTCTGAGGTACTGCAGCAGAATGCCCACAGGGATCGCCTGCTGTATGCAAGTCTGCAGGACTGCTCCTCGTACCTTTGCTTCATTTCAGCTGTATTACACACTAAGGATTGTACATGAGCTCGTGAAAGAAGGGCAGAGTGTTCTGGTAAGGAAACAGATTTAGTTCTGAGTTTCTTATTATAGAAAACAACTGGGAGGGGAGAGAGACACTTGTTTAAAAACTGGAAAGTATCTTAGCTCTTTGTTGTACCCTTTAATCTCCTTATTTTATTTAAAACCACTTCAACAGCTGCAGCTCCTGCTTAATTTGGAGAACAAAACCCTAGCAGTTCAACTGGCTGGGGACACTTGAGGCCAAGTGGAAGGGAAACCCACATCGAGGGCGAGTCTTTTCTTCTCCTTAATGCACAACGTATTGTGTGGGTTATTTTTAGTGCTGTAATCTTGCTGAGTGCTGCTGAGAGAAACTGTGCCAGGCAGGCTGGCAGGCTTTGAAGGGCTTGAGAAATGGGATTTCCTGTTCCACCGGCTCAGAGCTGACTCTTGCCATTGTCAGGAGCTATTATCGCCTTCTCGCAGCCAAAGCAGATAACACAGCTTCAAGGTCAGGGAAGACACAAGCTCTCATCAACAGCATTAGCAGGAGGAAGAGCTTGCTTGCTGTCAGGGTGAGTGTTTCTGTAGCTGCTGTACCCAGAGGCGCTGCCTGGGCAGACGGGTCTGCATGTGGATCCTGGAAGCACACAACAGCTGAGGTTGGAAGGGATCTCTGGAGACCATCTGGTCTCGCCCCTGCTTGAAACCTCTCAGGGTGACCTGTTCCAGACACACCTGCTGGGGAGAGGAGGGAAATCCCGTTTCCCCACGCTTCAGCTTCTCACTGACCTGCTCTTTGCTGTGGCTTTTGTGCTCCTGCTGAGCATCATCTCTTGTAGGGATGTAGGTGGGACTAGAAGGCAGTGCTGGTCCAGCCCTGGTGCTGCCACGTATTTCCCTCTGTGCTGTCCGGAACAGCGGGAGAGCAGGTCAACATAGGGAAGCAGCAAGCCTTGGTACAGGAAGCACTTGTAGATTTAAAAAAAAAAAAAAAAAGTCAGAAAAAGCAACTGTATGTACAGTAAAGTCTCATATATTATTGAAAAGATGTTCAGATTAAGACAGTGACTTCAAATTGCAGTATCTATTCTGTCCGTTCTCTGTGAGCACCTTCATTCTTAAAGTACAACCAGTTTCCAGAATGGATGAAATAAGGCACTCCTGACTCAATACCAGAGCGCACTGGAGTTACCTGGAATCAGATTTCAGGGTAAACCTGTTCATGACAATTGGCTTGGTCAGGCCTTGTTATTTATATAAATAGTATAGTGAAATAGTGATTTCTCCACTGTCTGAAGGAAATTACTTCCATGCTTCTGCCACAGAGCTTATTGAATGCATCAGGGGATCTGTTGGAGCTACATAAATTAGGGATGCTTTGAGGATATGCAAAAAGCCATTTTTTAGCACTGTTTCAGATGGAGTCCTGACTGAGACCCCACATGACTTTATGGGAGCACTGGTGAGCTCCAGCTCATACAGGGTTCCTGATCCATACTTTTGTGCATAAATGCAGTATAGGAAGTTGTCTGTCTGTCCCCAGGAGGGTTCAGTATTAGCACTGAGCTGCACGATGAGAGCCCGAAACAGCTAACCTTACCCGCTGCGTCTGGAGGTGCCTATTTGCCAGGTACTTGGATGGCACAGCGATCATGACAGCCTTGTCAGTACTTGACAGAGGGGACGACTGAGCTTAACTGGTCTGGATGAGAGCAGTAAAGAAGGATGCCTCTTGCTCTGCTGAGGCCTTAAGGGAGAGCAGGTATCAGAGCGAGATAGCACAACCCTCTTCCCTGCCCCTTGTCTTGTGGTGAATGCATAAACTTCTAAGTGTGGGGGCGGAGGCTAAATAGTTCATAACTTAATGTAAAACAGACTGTGCTGGTGTTTTTCCTGGCGCTAGCAGTACTACCCTTGGGTATAACCATGGGGGGGCCCCAGCAGCCCCACGGGGCAGAGGCTGAATGAAGAATTGCGTTCGAAGCAGGAGGTAAAGCTTCGTGCTGCTGTCTCCTTGTGGCTATTTTAGCTTTCGTTGGGCTTGCTGGGGCTTGGCGCTGCAAGCGATTGCGTTTGGCCTCAATGGTGGAGGAGCTGATGCTCAGTTTGAGACTGAAGTATTGCCACAGCCACACCGAGACAACAGCGAGACCAGGCCAATGTGGGATCTGTTTGATCTCCAGCCGCTGAGGCCACGCAGGCATCCTCCCTGCCTCGCAGGTGTCTTCCTCCTCGCCTGGGTAAATTCTGATCAGTCTTTCACTTCACGCCCCTGCTTCAAGGGGGAGCGTACCCGCCTGGGTGATGGTTCCACGCAGGCAGTGAAAAATACAGTCTGTGGCTGGCATTAGGGCATCCTTTGAAGCAGTGCTGGGGGGCTGCCCCTGCTTCTGCCGTCCTGCCAGGGGTCAGAGGGAGCAGCGGCACGGGCTTTCCCATAGCCACTGCCCCAGGGAGTCCTTCGGGCAAGCTGGGCGCAAATCGACACTGAGGGAAGGAGGAGGTAAGTTTGTTGTACTGCGGGGTGTTTAAGAAAGGAGCAATAGTATCTGTGATTTATGCATTAGAAAAGACTGAGTAGGTTTAGTTGGTCAAATCAACGTGGCAAAGGTAATGGCAGTAAGACACAGAAAGGGAACTTAATGAGAACTATTTCATGAGGGACGGGCTCATAGCTGTTGCTTCAGCCGATGGACATCTGCACAAGGCCATTGGCCTCACTGGGCTAAACCAGCTGTAGCTCGGACTCCAGGTGAACAATAATTCCGGCTCCAGGTTCCACTTCTGCCTCGTTCTTCTTTCCCTTTGCTGTTTTGTGTGCTCAGCTCAGCTCAGAGTGCAGCGGCTGCTGAACTATCGCACAGTTCCAGGCAAAAGGCTTGGGTTTTGCTGACCCAGCTGTCAACACCAAGAGGGGAACAAAACGGTGTTGCTCAGGGAGAAGTTCCTCGGCAGCGCTGCAGAATGCAGGGTTCTTTTGGACTGTTCTTGTGGCCTGTGATGCATGGGAGCTCAGAGCAGTGCCTTGCAGTGTTCCCTTCTGGGCGTTAAATGGAAGCGGGCTTGCTTTAAACCAGTACCCCTCAGCTCAGTTTGTATGATGGTCTATCCTGCGCATTTCACGCTGGAGAAGAATGAAAATCTAAGAGAATTTCTTAGTTTAAGTGGAGCAGTTTTAAGTCTGATGCACTAGCTGTGGCTTTTAATCTTGTTGCTGGCACGTGGGGGCTTAGTTTGGCTTTTTGACCCAAGCAGGGGCCAGCTACAGCTGTTCCGAACAAAAGAAAAAAAGTAATTCTAAAAGTAGGTGTGCCAGACACCTTCAGGAGCGTGTGGACTGCGGCATCATGCAGAGGTGTGAGGGGAAATAGAGCACTGCTCCCCAGTTTCAGTGGAGTTGCACTGCAAATTTGCTTTAGAAAAGGGGAAGAAAGAGAAGAGCCTAACAGAGCCCCTCTAAGCCAGGGTGAAGAGGAGAGCTGCTGAACGATCTCAGTGCGGAAAGGGGACAAGAGCTTTTGTCTCCTGTAAGTCGCACTGTGTTGTAATGGAAAGGGCTGGCTCCTGGGTGAGCTGTGTGCATGATTTGTGCGTGGTCTCCGTTTAATTTGCCCCGGGCGGTGTTCATGTGCAGTTTCTGTTGCCACTTGCCTTCTCCATCCATCTGCTGGGGAGGTGTTGGAGCAGGGCTGCAAAAGGATGGAGGCAGCGAGAACCTGCAGATCGGCGCTGGCCACGTCCAGCATGAAAGGTTATCGCAGCCCCTGAGCGCGGAGTGGCAGCGGGCAGAGCCGAGTTTGCGTTTTCCATGTTACTAACGTGTTTGCCCTGAAAAACCTGCCGGTCTGCCTGTGGCTTCCACTGCTGCTGCTTTGCTGCCAGCGAGAGCGGAGAAACAAGGTGACCCTCGTAGCACGTGAAGCCCCATTATTTGATAACGAACGAAAAGTCTTTCGGGCATTTCCTCTCTCCTGTGGTAGACCACTAAGATCCAGCGTGGTGTCTGTAAGGTGAGGGACTGCAAGGGAAGCCTGGATCTCATATGCTGTCCCACCTGTGCGAGCAGAGAAACAAGCGTCCACGTTTAGGAGCTAGGTTTCTACGAACTCTGACTTCTAGGAACACGGGAGCGTAGGTTGCAATTTTTTCGTTGCTCAGGAAATGTAAGGGTTTGTTTGCAGGCTCTCTCTCCCCTTCCAATGGTTGCTTGTGTCTACAAAACACGTAAAAACCTTTTAATCGCTTTGAGACACCAGTCTTCCAGGTTGGGTTGAAAAGAGCTAACAGTTCAAAAGTTCAGGGTAGGCAAAAATAAAGAAATAATTAAAAAAAAAAAGACAGGCAGATGGAGTGCTTGCTTAAGCTTTCTTCATTTCGAATACCTGGCTTTGAAAAAAAGCTCATGTTTTCATTTCATGGGCCAGAAGTATTTCACCAGCAAAATAAAGCAATGCTCTTATAAACCACCTGAGCTATTTATTTTAGGAGCACCTGGATCAGAAATGAATGTTAATCCAATAATAACAGATAATTAAACTGTTATAATAGGTTTTTTAATCTCTCTTCTCCAGCTGTAGTTTCGCTTTTTGCCTTCATCAGGGAGACTATAATGAAGCACAGAGGGCTTCTAATCCAATCAAAACTCCTTGATGGCTTGGAGTATTTGTCCCGCTTTCACGTTTAAGCAGTGGGTACGGCACGAGATTACCTTCACTCACGGGGTTGCCATCTTGTTACTGAACTCAGCCCAGTGGCTCGATGCAGGCACAAGAAAGGTGGTCGCAGGGTACCCGATCTCCCCAGCGCTCCTCAGCGCTGCAGGGCCAGCTCCGTGCGGGTGTCAAACCACCTCTGGGCTGGTACCAGAGCCCACAGCACCTGTGCTCAGATCCCGTCTGGTCCCAAAGGCACCCGCAGGGACCCGCAGCCCATCGTGGCATGCAGCGGGGAGGCTGTGGCTGGCAGCGCAGGACACCTGCGATTGCAAGGGACTGGACTTTGTCGGTCAGGTGGCACCGCGCGGTCTCCTGGCGCTTCAGTGCTGAGCTTTGTGCAGGGTTGAACTGAGCTGGCTTAAGCCCTGGACTCGAGAATTGGGTTTGTAGTGGAAAATCTCATGTGGTAGGAGCCTTATTTGTCCCTCTGGGAATTGCTGGCCTGGCTTTCTTTTGCTCTGTAGGTGCCACCTGATTCTTCCCAAGCGTTTTGGCTTCAGACTGTGAGTTTTGTTTGGCGGCAAGGTGCTGGCAAACGTCGGCTTGCAGTGCCCAACTACCCTCCCTGGTAGTGACTTCCCAACGTCAGCCTTGGGGGCGTGAAACGAGGGACCTGCTCAAATCCTTTTGGGTCAGCTGGCGTAGAATCCTTGTTGAAAAGGACACAGTAATACTTTATATTACAGGTTTTATATAGATTTCATGTGCCTGTAATAAACATGGCTTGCTCAGTATCAGTTTCCAGTTCTGTCTGCGTTATCCTTTGCAAGTGGAGTGAAGCACAAGGTTCTCCTTATTAATAAAAACAAATGCTTTTAATAAGCAGATGTAAGTATTCTGGCTATCTGTGATACCAGTGTCCCTGAGTTTGTTACAAAAGAGTAGTTTTCCTTTACTTTCAGTCATCCAAATCCAAACATACTGTATGCCTCTTTGCACTCTGTCACGACACAGACTGGAAAGAACCTAGTATTAGCACGTGATTAAAACAAAACAGAAATCCCAGGTTGGCCAAGATAGAGAATGGGGATGAATTTCTGTATTTTGTCTACCAGAAAGTATATGAGAGTCAGGTCTTGTACGTGAGGTACTCTGTAAGCTTTGATGCTTAGGAACAGAAAGAATATGCCTTGAGTTGATTTGGGGAATAAATCCTGTGGAAGTCAGGCTTTTGTGTTTGATGCTTAGCCAAATGCAATTAAGAGGGGGAAAAAAGTCATTTAGGAAAACTCATCTGCTTTGAAATGGAGCTTTCAAGTATAAGAAACAGCAGCGGCTTTCCCTTAAGGATCTGAGTCCATGCAGAAAGAAGCAGAATGGGGCTCAGCTCCTGCGCGGCCTTACGGCATCGCATGGGCGTTCCCGCTCTGTGGGTGTGTGGTGCAGGAGCGCTGTGCAGCACCCTGTCAGACTGAGCACCCACCTTCAACAGCTTGCACACCTGCTGGGGGACCCCTGGGCCACTTCACTGGGCCACCGTGGTGGTTAAATTTGTGACTGGTGCCAAGGACCAGTCTGTTTTCCCTGTTTAGGTTTCCTTTTGCAGTCCTTGAGCGCAGCACTTACTTCAGGCGAGTGTCTTTTAAGCCTTACTGATGTCAGGTGAAGTAGATTCACAGAAGCCGAAGCCCTTTGTGAGATGGCATTTGACTTCTCTGTGTCTGGGCTGCTGCTGCAGAGGGCTGCTCTCCACCGAGCAGAAAGGCCGCCTAGCCCAGGCCCTGTGTACCCTTTCCTTTGAGTTATCCCAGGACCAGAAAAAGGAGTTTTATGTGAGGGACCTCGCACCACTTTGCGAGGGAATGTTAACTGTCTGAGCTGGTGTACAGGAGAGTGCCAGGGTGTTTTAATGGCTCCCTGTTAGATGCAATGAAAAGAATTAGCAGCTGTCAAAACGTACACGGAGAAGCGAGGGTAGGAACCCGGTGTCAGGTTCCATGCTGAAGTCCTTCCTGGCTGAGCCGCAAGAAGCTCTCTGAATGGTCTCTCAGCTGAGCGCTCGGCCACAGCAATTTCTGTTTTCGCCGAGCCACGTGCTGCCCTCACCTTGACAAGCCTCGCCGGTCGCGTGGGCTATTGCAACCAGAACGGTTCTGCTGTCCGTGAGAAGCGTGGAGACCCCTCAGCATACCGAGGGGGTTTTAACAGCTGTGTGCTGCCTTTCTCACCTCATCAGCTCCATCCGGAATGTCAGGATGTGTCTGCACTGCATATAGCTATAGCACGAGAAGATACCAGCTCTTCAGGCATCCTTTCAGGTACCAGGCTCGTATTTAGCACCGGTACTGCGGGGACACCTTTGCCACACTGAGCGCGGTGCAGCTGTAACTGCTGCCAGGACCTGGGCACCAGGAGTAGCTTCAAACTGGGTGGTGGGGCCACTCGTGCTACCGGCATGAACATCGGTCTCATTTAGTAGTTTTGGATGGAATAAAACAACAACCTAGTTCTCTGTCCTTGGTTTAGATGAGGGAAGAGTATGTTGGGCTTCCAGTCCTTTAACAGCTGGAACGGAGAGGAATGGGTTTGGCTAGAACTGATGGTACCGCAGAGAGTGTTCCATAAGAAGCAAGGTTGCTTTTTTTTTTCTTCTTAAAGTTCTTGGTTAAAAGGTTGTTGCTCATACATAAAATGAGAGAGTGCTCTGCAGGATCCCAAGCTTGCTAACACTCTGCAATTCTCAGGCAAGAGCGCAGGGTGTGCAGATGATTTTGCTGGGCCACAGTAGATGATGCCTGATTCAATTTACTTCTTGACACTTCTGGGGCTTTCTTAGGCTTGGGGTGAAGCTGGTCCTGTAATACCTACAATTTTACTGCCTTGAGGTCAAAGCTGAAGGTGGCTGTTTGTGAAAGACTTGGTGGCACTGTTCTCGTGTCCCATTGCTGCCAGTGGCCAGATGGAATGGAAGCAAGCTGGTGACCTTGTTGCTTGCTTACCTGCTGCTGGCATTTACTCCAGGTGTTGTGTGTGAAGCTGTTGTCCTCCTGTTTTTACTTACAGGCACTTTAAGCTTGGATTTGTTTTGCTGGAGTTTCACCCTTCACTTTTCCCTTATGCAGCCTCAGCTTTTCAGCATGTCACTTGCGCCCAGTGCACCAAACCTCAGGGAACGTAACCCTACAAAACATACACGTGGATATGGTTGTTTTTCAGAAAAAAACTTTAGCCTGTGATGGCTTGAGCTCACGTTGCCATGGTTTTAGGCCTGGAAATTGGTTAGGGACGCTAGGTATAAAGCTGAGAGTTTGTCTGATGAGGCACGGGCTGCAAAAGGCACGTGTGCTGGGGGGTAAGGGGGCTGGCTCGAAAGGTTTCTTGCAGCAGGATCTGTAATGGTTTTGGTTGTGTGTTTGTTTTGTTTTACTGAGCAGCTGTGCAACAATGGCATAGTACTTCACTGATCTTTAGGGGAGGGGAAGAAGGGTTGGGTTGAACTTGGACTAATTAGGGGCCTCTGTTGTTCTAGCAGCTCTTTGATCAATTTACAAAACACACTCAAGCAGATATGTGACAATTGTGTGTGAGGAGACCTAAGCCCCTCTCCTAGATGCAAAGGGATTCGGGCTCGGTACGTGCACTCTGGCTGTCCAGTGAATTGCTATGTGCACAGACTGTCGCTGACAGGCTTCAGTGGCATCACCCCGGCTGAGTTTGAAGACTCAGTGGCACTTCTGTATCAATAATGTCATTACACCATAATTCAGTAACCTCTGAAATATGCTTGGACACCTTGAGGCTGATCTTTACAGTAATACTTACTCCTGGCAAGACGAATGTTAGTATTGGCACTTACTTATTTCAGTGTTTTTCCTTATTCCCACTGCTAAAATCAACAAGATAGGCCTCACTAAAATAGGATTCATTATTTGCTTTCTCATAAGCTGGTTGTAAAATATGAAAAGATTACTCTGTTGGATGAAGCTTCTGTACTTGCAGGAGTATCGAATGTCTGCAGATGAACCTCGGGACAGCTGCCACAACAACCGCAGGCTCTGCTAGAGGCAGTGCAGTACTTCGCTGGTCTGGTAGCGGAACTAATGGTTGCTGCTTTGCATCAAAGCATGGGTTCCCAGACTGCTAGGTTCTGACAGTTCTCCTACGGGAAGGTAAGGAATAGACATCCCTGCATTTGATAGCTACAACTCTTAGGTTTCAGATCACAACACAAAGCTAAATCGGTCTTTCCAGAGAGTTGAACTGCCTCTTGTTCAAATCAAACCTGTCCCAAATGTATTTCATTTCCAACTGGCTTTTTATTAAGACTGTGAATGCATTTTTAAAAGTAGATAACAAAACTACTTGGGTTTGGTTGTCCTTGCTATTATTTTCTTACCATCATCTCTACTGTATGCTGTCATTGCAAGTAGCACAGGGGCTTTACAAATGGCATTGCTCTGATAGCTTCTGCTGACTTCTGATAAACCAGCCAATGCTAAAGACTCTTCCCTTCAGACATAGGGAATTGTTACGGGAAGGCTCAGATCAGTGTGAATGGAGAAGGAATGGGAATTTTCACCTGGATATGGCGGCAGCAGCAGGACGTGGTGGGGAAGCAGTGCCCTCGAACAGCCTGTGCTAGCAGCGCCCGGATGAGCACAACAGCAAGGTGCCAGCGCATCAGCCTGCGGTTCACAAGGTACCCACAATCTGCACACGAACAATCTGGGCTCACAAAGCTGAGGTTGTTTTCTCACTCGCTCCTCCACTTGCCTTTTCCCGTACTCGTGCCTTTTTTGCTCTTTTTTTCCTGACTTCTTGCTTTTATTCTCACTTGCAGCTTTTTCTTCCTTTACTTGTGGTTGCTCTTGCATACTTCTTCACACACTTTTTTTCTTACTTGTTCTGCTTCTTTTTTCTTCCCTTCTTGCCTGTGCTTTTTTGTACTTGTGCCTCTCCTTGTCTTTTCTCTTTGCAGTTGTTCTCATTGCTCTTGCACTTGCTCTCCTTTTCCCCTTTCTACTGACTTCCAGTGTGGTTACAGAGCTCATTCAGGAAACCTTTCTAGGATTCATGCCATGTCAGTTATTAATAATGTATATACCTCAGGCTAATGATTTAAAAGCAGTAACAAACAATTCCCAAAGAGTGTTTGCTGCAGATTTGGTAGAAGCACAACTGTAAGCAAAACTTGGCATTCTCCCAACTGGAAATGTGGAGTGCCATAATTCAGTGGACATGAGAAGAAAGACTAATATTACTGTCCAGATACAATATTGATCCAGATACTGCGATACACTATTTGCTGCAAAGTATCCAGGAGCCCACTAGATCTACAGAATTTAAGTATGTACAAACAGGAAATTTGTTCCTTTCCATGTGTTGCTTACCCTTGGAGTCTGCAGGTTTACCTGGGGAGGAGGTTCCTAGCAATACCAGAAAAGGTAAGAAATTGATTATTAATGCTAGATTACAGGGTGGAAGACACAGAACTGTTCATAAAGCTGATTGACCGCATGGTTAACGGCATTCAGTGGTGACAGGGAAGCTTTAGGGGTGTATTTCAGTGACTTTTGACGCTGCAAACACAAAAACAAAGCTTATGGCTGATAGATTTGTTTTTATTATTATAGAACAGATGAACTAAAATAAGCCAACAATATAATTTTATGCCAACAGCCATCTTTCTAGCACAGGCGGTGACGGACTCAATGTACCCTTCTCCTCCCTCCCCGGGTCTCCATTCAATGGGAAGCAAACGGTGGTGGATCTCGCACATTGGTTTTAGACTCCAGTGATCCTACTCCTTTTATTCATATAGATGTGCCTGGGAAAAGAGGAGGCGGGGGGAGCAGAGAAGAGAGCATATATTTTGTAGGAGCAATAAGCAGAAAGGCTTGTGGATCCTCTTGCACGTTCACACGTTGTGACCAGGCAGATGGGACAACTGGAGAATCATGCCCACTCTCAGCACGTAGCAAGCCCCTAGTTGCTACTCTAGTCAAGCCAGGAGTTTCTTCCCATTCCAAGCTAGCAAAGGGCAAGATGCACTCAACTGGGGAGTTTTTGGCAGGGGATGAGGGGCAGTCTATGTAAAACCAAACCAAAAAACCACCCCACCCCCCAAAAAACAAACAAATCTGCATTTTAAGCCACTTCAAAGTAAAAGTCACTTCTTATAATATAATAGATACTTTTAAAATGGCAGGACCACCATCCTAGAAAGACAAAGGGCTTGCACTCAAGACCAAAGAAAGAAAAACCAAAACAACCAAACCAAAAAAAGCCAAGAGTGGCTCCACTCTCAAGCTTGGCTCTTCTCTAAAAACAGCACTCATCATCCATCTGAATAGGTAAAAGGAGGAGTGGACAGAAAATAAAATAAAATTGGTGCAACTTCTCGCCAGGTGGCGCATTAAACCAAAGCTCCATACAGTCCCATATGACTACACGTCCTGTGGTGGCAGCATAATTTCTTTCATCTTTCATTGCTGTATATGTCTGTATGTATATCTGAACATATACATACACATACACACATAATATATAATATTGTTTTTAATGTTAGTTTAGATCCTGTAGGAGGGCTCATCTCTCTTTCACATGGTTCTGTGCTCCTGCGCTGTTGCTGCTCCCATTGCCGCTCCCGTTACTGCTGCTCCCACTGCTGCTGCAGAGGACCT
Organism: Anseranas semipalmata; assembly: GCA_013399115.1. Lineage (NCBI taxonomy): Eukaryota > Metazoa > Chordata > Aves > Anseriformes > Anseranatidae > Anseranas > Anseranas semipalmata. The sequence continues at coordinate 557,679 of VXAA01003401.1, read as the reverse complement.
CTGTGAGGTCGTCCATGATGGTGGTCTCTTTAGGGTCCACCAGGTTGAACTCCCTGATGAATAGGATAAAGTGTGTGTAGAGCGTGTTTAAATGTCCGTGCAGCTCCAGTGCCAAAGTCTCCTTAAAGTGTGAGGAGTAGATATGGGCCAGCACGTGGAACAGGTACTTGCAGATCTTCTTCACTAAGGACTCGAACGAGTTTGGGAATTCCTTGCCTGAAAGGAAGACAGAGAAACACCATGACAGTTCCAGCTGGTCACCTTGAGCCCCACAGCAGCATTTGTTCTGGCCAAGCTACGGGTAAGTGCAACCAGCCCACCTTAAAGAGCAGACAACCTGTGGGCCCTATATCATCTTCTCAACTTCTTTTTACAAGACTGCAGGGCAAGAATTTAAAGTTTTAAGCATTTTCATTTAAAGTTAAGCTTTTAAACCCTAAGGTTCAAAAATCAGGAAGAAAATGTAATCATTCTTTAAACCACAACATTTTTTGATACTGGCTGTAAAAATAATGAGAGGTTCTTCTGAGTTCTTATCTAGTTTGTCCAGGAGTAGCCGATTTTTCCGCTGGAAGTGCATAATAGTTGGGAGACCAATTAACAGATCATGAAATGGAAGCTAAGGTACTAGGCAGACTTCCCTCATTTCAATATTGAAATTCTATCAAATGGGCAAAGAAATGGAAGGAAATACTAGCTCCCTTCTATCAGGTGCAGTCCAAATGCTTGCTGAAGCAGTACCGTGCCCTCATTGTAAAAGACAATTGTTGGACAACCACTGTTGGTGATGCTGAAAGTGAAACTGAGGCAAGCAAAAAAGAAAAAACTGATGTCCTATGCATGACGTATAATAGGAAGTATGTTACTGGTCTATAGTATACCTTGGCCACATTGACAAATCACTTACACGAAAGGCCCTCATTGCCCTTTGAATTGGCATATCTAAAACAAAAACAACAACAAAGAAACCTCCTCAACTGCAGCTGGCTTACTAGGCACTGCCTCCTTCCAGATGCTTATAAGTAAATGCTATCAGCTTAACATTTATGACACTGTAATATCCTAGTCCCCCAATTATCTGGTGAAGGGGCGCAAGAAGCCAGCTGCTTTTAGAACTGATTAAGCCCATCTGCGATAACTTCTGCTCAACAGGTTTCTGTTTTTTTTCCTTAATCAAAGGCATTGCATGTAGCAATCTTGTTAAGATAAAAATTTGAGTTAAAATTACTTTTCTGTTGCTTTTCAGTCCTTAGAAATCATGTTCTTATTTAATCTTTGGAGGGGAAGGGGGACTCTAAACAATCCGTGAGGCAAGGCCAGGTTGGGCAAGAAAGACTAACCACATTCCTGGCAATGCAATTTATTTCCCCCTTAATGCATCAGAGCCCCAAAGGAAATGTTAGTAAAATTTAACCTTGTTGTTGTTTTTTACTAACACACTTTGTTAAATACCCCCATACTGACAGTTTTTGTCCTCTCCCAATACAGGCTTTTTCCTAGAAGATCTCAAAACACTTAAAGAAAAAGATGTTCTGATGATGAAATGTAAGCCAAGGGGACAGGATTCGGAGACTTTCACCCCAGTTCCTGTGCCAACAGTGCAAGTCTTTGCTGCTGCACAAATGAACCAAGATTAAAATCTCCCTTCAATAAAAAAAGGAAAGTGAAAGCTGTCTGGTTTTAATATATATGCTGAATGCCAACTTCCACCTTACTCATGGCATCTGCAAAGAACCACAGGAAGCACCTGTCCAAAGGCAAGCATACCGTATTTTGTTGGAAAGACGTCCTCATCTGTCACCAGTTTCTGTACTGAACTCATGACAAAGTCAACATACTGAGGAGCAGTGCACTTGATCTTCTTTCCCCGCTCATCATACCAGTAGTACTGTCTGTGGAGAGAATTGACAGCGTCACCACATTACACCTTGGATCCTCAGCTCATCTCCTAAGAGGTTAGTGTCTAAGTAACATAAAACAACTGCAACATTGCCAAAATAGATCATCGCTGCTACAGAAGAGATTCACTTCAGGGTGTCTTTCCACATCAAAAGCCCTGTATTTCTGTTTGCCAGTTTTGCTTCTGCCCACCAATTTAGTCCAGAGCGCAGGAAGTAATATCAAGCACAGAAAGCCTGCTGAAGTCTCCAAGGACAGACTGACCACTACAGACTGAGGGTTTACAGTCTATAAAACTGTATGGGAAGGCAATGTATAGCTATTGCAGTGCTGTTGCCTTTTTAAAAGTGATAAATCTGTGATCTTCTGATGTTTAACATCACAAAACAAAAATTAGTCTTGTAGTGTAGTGTAATTACACAGACAGAAGGTGGCTCCAAAACACCAGCTTTTTCAAGCTGGTGCTCTGAGGTACTTGCAGTGTTTTTAAATGGCACAAATCCTGTTCCAAAATCCTATCTGGGGAATGTTTTCATGGCCCTTTTGGACATCCCTACCCATGTGCCTCAGAACCCTGCTCCTTTGTTTCCAAACTCCCCAGAACATCTGAATTTACATTTGACTCTGCCACCAGGGAGTAATCCTGCTGCCTCTTCAAAAGCAATTGTAATTAACATCTTGATCAGCTGCAGCCACTGAAATACAACAGAAACACTCTCTAATAACTATTACAGTCACCTGAGAGAGGAATCTGAAGGCTACAAAAGAACTCAAGGTTTTGCTCCTCCTTTTTTGTTTCTTTAAATTGTGGTTAATTAAAGGGTGGTTAATTTGAGGGTGGTGAGGCACTGGAACAGGTTGCCCAGAGCAGCTGTGGATGCCCCATCCCTGGAAGTGCTCAAGGCCAGGTTGGATGGGGCTTTGGGCAACCTGGTCTGGTGGGAGGTGTCCCTGCCCATGGCAGGGGTTTGGAATTGGATGGGCTTTAAGGTCCCTTCCAACCCAAACCATTCTGTGATTCTATGAACACCTCTGTTACCAAGAGCAGCTATCCGTTGCACTAGGGACACACAGTAAGAAATGTTTTACAGATAAAGAAATTGGCAAAACTTTTTTTTGTCTATGTCACACTAGAGTTATGTGAGTTCCAATTCCTGAACTCTGTCTTCAAACAGTGTAAGCTCCAGGTGCAGGCCTATTTCATTATTAGACTGATAAGAAATCCATTCTATTGGTCTTTTCAGTTGCTTGACAACATTTTCCTTTCTTCAGTGTGACGTTTAGCCACCTTTGGACACTTTTTTTTTTTTTTT
>VXAA01003401.1:527190-554409 GCA_013399115.1 Anseranas semipalmata | reverse complement strand
TTTTTTTTTTTTTTTTTTTTTCCTGTGCCTAACAGGACTAGACTGCAGTGAACCAGAAGGATCTGTAGATGCCACTTGGAAAGTGCAGTTTTACATATACTGACCAGCACAATAGTCTTGAAGCAACTAAAGAAACATGTTATGTAGCACCTGAAAAGTTCTAATTGACTGTGTTTTCATTGCCCAGATTCTCCAGGGACCTGAGGGTGGTGGTATGAAGACAGTAAGGACGCAGTCCATGCCCCAAGCCACATGAAGACAAGAGGAAACAGTACAGAAGTAAGCTCAAACTTTAAGGAGAGGAAAGCCATTTGAAAACTAATTCTGCAGCCACCTAAGGTTTAGAATTTTTCTTTCAGCTCACTTTCAGCAGGTGGTGCTTGTTCACTCCATTGTTTAGTACAGATAGCAGGATCACCTGCAAAACAGCATAAAAAGGTGAGCAAGTGGATGAAAACAGCAGGAGTTAAAAGCTCTTTGTAGAGCTATGCCAGGCACAGAAACTAGCATTTAGGGCCTTAGGGGTGGACTCTGCTCAGCACTGCTTATTTCCTTTATACAACCTACGTGTAAGGAATTACACAATGCAGTGTGCAAACCCAAGCCTTGTCCACCTCCTTTGTCTAGTCCTGCACTAAGCTGGAGAAAGGCAGTTCTAGGCAACTCCTGAATTATTTTGGGTCTTAAGACCCAAGACAAGAGCAGAAGCAGAACAGACTGTCTGTTCCTCAGCAGTTTTCTCATGCTGCAGAAATCCTCAACTACAAAATAGCTCAGTTTGGAGTTGCCCTTAGGCACAAAACCAAATCTGAATAATTGGATTTTAGTTAAAAGAAACAGTTTGGCAACTGTGCAAGTTCACTTACATGAAAATATAAGTGAATAAATCTGCTACAACATCTCACTGTATACCCTTTTTGCCTTTCCTTAGAAGTTAAGCTAATTATGCAAAATGGGAGTTTAGAAAAAGAATCATTAAGAGTAAGGGGATAACTACAAGGATTGTCCTGTTGATTAGAATCATTTGTCTTCCTCGTGTTTCAAGTGCAGTGAATAGAATCTTGGAGAAAGAAAGGAGCCCATGGCATGCCATGAACATCCCAGGCAGTGAGCAGCTCCCCCCGTGCTGGAGTTATCTCCAGGTTGGGGCCATCGAAGGGCTCAGCTGGGCACGGAAGCCTAACTGCATTCCAGCGCTGGCACTGTGACAGTACAGTCCCATATTAGGTAAGGGATGGGGAGCAAAAAGGACGCAAAGAAAGACACTTAAAGGCACTTTTCAAAAAGTGCTTACATGCTACAGATTTTGATTCCATTCCATATGTAAAATTTTGGCAACTTTGAACTTTCCCAGTATGGAGAGCATGAGGAGTTTGCAGCTAAATCCAAGGGAAAATGACTAATGGGTTTAACAGAGAAAAGCCTATTATGCAAAATAATAAGGTAAAACAAAGTCAGTCACAGTGCCACATCTTCAGATGTGTACATATTTTATCCCTTTTCCTACAAAACATTCTGGTTTTGTGTTGGTAAGTTGAAGGAGGATCATACAGCTGTTACTGCATACACAGAAGCCACAGCAGAACAGAGGTTACTTCAGTATATAAGAAAAGCTTCTGGAAGGAAGGAAAGGCAAATGCGATGGAGATGATGATGTCTGGAAAGGAAGTGGAGATAGTCCTGCTACAAATGCCAGAAGACAGGTTATGAAGAAAGCAGGATAGTGAATTGCATCAAGTGTAAGGGCAGTAATACAGTACCTGTCAGCAACTTGAGATAGCTTTGATGGCTTGACAGGGGAAAAGCAACATTTAGATAGGCAAGAAAAGAGACACCGCGTAGAAGTATACAGCTCAGGGAACAGAAGTATAAGAAAAGGCAAAACATGCAAGTTTGAGTTGTAAGGAAGGAACTCCCACAGACAGGCACACTAAGGACAAGACAGGAGAAAGAGATGGTAAGATTGGGGGCGGGGGGGGAAGAGTAATAAGGAATTATTCCTTAAGAGATTTTACTGGACCAAAGTAAGACTTCTCACTCTCAGCTGTAGGCTGCTTAGAAATTTGTGTTGTTTCTTGATTTCTGCCTGGAGAGTTTTGTAATCTCAATCTCATGAACAGCACATAGGCAGGCTCTTAGTTACTCCACTCACTTCAGCACTTCTGAGAAGTTTTGCCCAAATGTCAGCTCTAGAGAACCAGTTTACAGGTCATGGTGGGGAACCTTAGTTTGCATAATAATAATAATAATAATAAGCTGTAACACATATAGTACCTGCTTTACAGTAAGTGATAAACATATTAACGAGCAAAATCAAGTGATTCCCTAAGTTACATTCAGGCACCCTCATTAAATTTCAGAGATACCTGGCCATTCTGGTATTCCTCTTGGCATTATCCCACCTTGCCAGCCAATGCTTCCATCTGTCCTACAAGGAGACTAAGCTTTGGTCAGACGTCTCCCGTGACCCTAAGCAGAAATCCTCTTCCTCACTGGGTGCAGATGGCTGTGTTATCTCATGTATCTGACAGAGGGCTGCAAGCAGCATCTGTCTGCAGTTTGTCAGTTGGCTGGAGCTCCTCTGAGATGCTAAAACCTTACCTCAAATATTTAACTGCAACTAGTGTTTATTTTGCCAGCAAGTCCTCTACACTTAGGATTGAGTATTTGCAGTGAGTCTGAATGTGCAGGACCTTGACAAGCAACCTGTTCTCCGTAGTTAGTTCAACATCTCAGCCATAAATACAAAAAGCCTTCCGTAGGTAAGACCAGAATGGTGTGATCCAAAAGACGCCTCGGGGAACGGGGCAGGGAAAGCACACACGCAAGAGGAACAGAATGCAGAACTTCACACTGAACTACTTAAGAAACCAGCACTGAAAAAAACGGCAAACTGCACCCTTATTCCAAGGTACTGGAATGCTGTGGCAACCTAACATAGGTAGATGCTGCTTTATTCCAAAGTACCTGAACACACACAGATCACAGTCACAAAAGGTCAAACCTGGGGTGTCATCAGGTTAATCAGCAACTGACTCTAACACTTAGGAGATATTCTTCATATACTTCTTCATCAATCATATCAACTGGTGTTTCTCCAACAAAACAAGCACTTGCTTAACCTTACTTCATTATGGCAAGATTTTTTAAATAAAATGTCAGGGTGAATGTATAGCTTTGTCATAGTCATAGTTGGACATGAACAAATGTGCATCTTTGAGGCAGTTCTCCATGTTTCATTTAGGCATATCTCTTCCAAAAGAGAAAAGCTAGGAAAGGCAGAGTATAAAGATAAGAATTATCCAAAATTGTCATTGGAGATATTTGGAGAACACAATTATGAACAGGACCTTCAAAAACTGAACTACACTGAGGCATAGAGCTAGGTGAACCTGCACACTTGACAGAAGAACGAAATATGCAGCCTCCAGTTTGCAAACAAGAACCAGTCATCTGCCCCCAAGTACAGGAAGATAACTTAAGTTGTTATGATTTAGCTAAACACAAAGCGTTTCAAGTGTTTCACCCAAGTATAGACATGCTTCCTGTTATTCCCAAATAGTGCAGTTTTCAGTTTTCCAAAACAAAGGGTAGGAACATTCTGCTATTAGTCCTCACCATTAAAAATAAGGACTACAGCTGGAGCCACCTACAGGCACTTCCTTTCTTTATTCTGCAGCATAAGCTGCTTACAGAGAACCCTTGTTTAAGACTCACTACAGCAGAATGGAGCAACACTGACTGGCTTCTCACCACCACCACCTCCTTTTAGCCACTACTTCCCATCAGACAAGTGGATAAACAGCTAAGCTCAGTCCTTTGGACAGCCAATGCTACCTCAGGAATTAAAACATGAGAAAGCTGGGGAGCAAGAGCCAACAAAATACTCATTTTACTGATCACCATTTCTCATTTAGAGACATGCTGTCTACTTTTGATAAAATCTGGGTCCAGCAGAGATTTATTACTTTCTGTTCCAGTCTGCTTTCAAAGCCCCTAGCATGGCCTTTAATTCTCTACTGACAGTTATCTTTCCAACTTTTACATGCAAAAATATCCTCTGTACACTTTGCATTCTTCAAAACGCTCTCAAAGAAAGCCTCTGATATTAATTTCAAGTGTACAAGATAGCCTAGTGCATTAAGCAAGGATTCCTTTTGAGCACTATGTAATTATTGTTACAGATACAATACAGAGCTCTGGTTCTGTTCCATACATTTCCTAGGATGTTTGTTTGATGTACTATAACATTAACTGCTCAGTCTTCTGTTTTAAAATCCATCTCAACTAAATTAATCCCAGGAAATGCAAGAGCAGGGACAAATAGGACTATCAACACATGTGCTGGAGAAAAAAACACAACAGGCTTATTCATACTCAAGTGGATCTCATATTCCATCATGTTGGACTGTGCTAATCAAGAGCAGGAGTTTATGGTAACTTTTTCTTATATTCACCATGTACAGTAAAACTACAAAGCCTTCTTTCATAAGCGACAGCTAGTCAATGTTTAAAAAGTCTACTAAGCCCTCCAGAGGAAAGTGCCAAACCAAAACGCTTTCCGTACTCCTTGCAAAGCTGCCACTCGTGCCCTCTGTGCCCAGGGGCTCAGGCAGAGCGCCAGTGGCTCACGTCAGGCTAGAGGTTATCCGTCAGCAGCCTGGCACTCTGTCAGCATTCCAGCCATCAAAAGCACCCTCTGAAGTTTTCGACATGCGTTTATCCTTCCCTGCCTTCTCTGGAATCCCACAGCGTTACCAGTAAGGACAGTTTTGCCTTTTTTCTGCTTCTCCTCCTCCCCCCAAGCTACACACATGGTAATTTGCCTCTCCGATCTGATCTTATAAAACCAGCTCAGAACAGTCAAAGACGCAGTCCTCCTAGTCCTTCACAAAAACAGATTGCCACCACCCTTCACTACTGAGGGGAGGGAAAAGGATGTGCAGCTGCCACGTCCTTACCAAGGGAAGAGATCTGCTTACCCAATGCCATCTAACACCCCCGAGCCACTCTCAAGACTTCATGGAAACCCCGTAATAGTAAACACTGACTTACGTATTGCACACTGCCATGGTCTGACACGACTCTCCTGTACAGAATTCTGAGATTGTACTATATTGTAAGTTGATGTGATGAAAGAAAGTTGTTGCTGAAAAATAGAAACAAAGGAAAAGAAAATCAGAAGTACTTTCAAACACCGGTTGTCCTCCAGACAATTATTTAAATAGATCAAATGAAGTGACCTCAGTGTCTTGAGCTTGTGTATGCATTTAAACATGATTTAGTTAAACGAGTTTAATGATGAACTGCAAAACAAAGAGGTACAGAGAATGAAAGCTCTTGTTTTGATTTAAGATGAAAGCGCTATGATGCATCAGCTCTTATTACTCACTAAGCAGCAAGACTGGAAAGTGTCCCTGTCATCATCAGCCTCACCTTTACAGTAGAATACTCTACTACAAGCTGAAGGCAAACAACTTGTTACATTCTTTCAAAGTCAGACTTAAAATGTACAGTGGCTACAAAACAACATTAACAGTCCTAATGACCTATCTCCTCCTAAAAAAAAAAATAGCAGGAAAACTAGTACACTTCTACTTTTTAAAAATCTCCTGAGATATTTAACATTTTAATACTCCTCTGGGGCACTTCACTTTTTCTTAATGAGCCTCTATAAACTTTCCTAGCGCAGTTTAAAGAACTTTCTTGCTACTACCACATACTGTTGAAAATACAAACAAGACTGGGCCATGGCTGCAGGTTGGAACTGGCAGATGAAGCAGCAGCACAGAAAAGTATTGTACATCAGAACTGAGATGCATAGATACAGCATTCAGTCACAGCAGTCAGTCACATCTTTGAGCTCCAGCCTGACTACAGTTTAAATTCACAGTAATTCCATCAGAGCTTGGAAGGAGTGGGGAGAAGAAATCCCAACAAAAGACTTTAAAACTTCTGGTTTTAAGTAAAACTTGCCTTGCATATAAGTCTTACTAAAATACCATTTTTACAATGTTTCTGGAAGACCGATAGCTTGAGTCAGAAACATGCTGAACCAGCAGGTTTAGCGGAGCAGTCGAAGGGGAAGTGATGGTCCTCAAAAGAGCATTAGAAACCTTAATGCCCTCAGTGCCACAGTGAGTAAGTTGGAAGGAAGAAATGCATCAAGCCTCCCCTGCTGCTGAGCACAGCTGGTTTGTATGTAAGAGCTTAATTACTATTCAAGGTATAATGACACGCATTATGCAGTAAGCATAAATAGTCATTGCGTGTTTTTCTAAGCACTGAAAACAGTAAAAAGAAACAGTGAATGAATGCCTTCTTGGGTGTGGACAGCAATCTCAGAGCTGTAGGATTGCAATACTCACTGTTGCTGGCTAGCCACTCGTTGAGGTCTATTTCTCGTGGTAACATCACTAGCTCCTTAAATTCAAAGTCAGTAATTCTGGATTTCGTGTATTCTGGCTCTAGGTAAAGTTTCTTCTCTTCCTGTGCTGGCTTTTTACCATTTGGCTTTCCCTTGGACTTCCTGCAAGAGATTAAAAAGAAAAGAAGGGTTACCTTTACTGCTGATGAACAGCTACAGAAACCTGAAAGAAGCTGGTTTATCCAAACTCCCGTATTTGCACTTATAGCATTCCTCCTACCTTCCCTCCCATCAGCTTAATTTTTTGTTGTTGTTGTTTATTAAAGCGAAAGATAATTTTTTAGAAAGTGCATTCGAATTCAGTCACTTTTTTCAAATTACTGGGAAAGTTTTGAATGGTGTAAGAAACTGGAGACTGAGCCGTTCCGTCTCCATTGCCCTTTTGTCAGTTTAGATCGCAAATTACTTGGGAGAGTGACAGTCTCTCTTTACACCTATGAACAGCCGTGACAGCAGCACGGCACTGTGCCCGAAGGAGCTGCTCTGGTGCGAGTATACGAACAACCTGCTGCATCACAGTCAACCGTCACTTGCAGAATGGGAGCTTGAGGGCCAGTAAAAGCAGACTGCTGCAAGAAGATAGCTCTCATTTGGAAAAACGCTCTTTCCACACAATGTGCTGGCACTGCTGATTCAGAGAGTATCGAGCACTCCTCGGTGCTCCAGCACTACATTCTCTGAGATTCCACAAGTCTTCTGGAAGTGAGCATTTGTGACTCCAGCTAGAAGCACTGACAACTACAAAAACACCCGCTTTCTCAACTCCCATTATATCTGAGACAGATGGATCTTAGTTCTTTTTTTTTTTTTTTTCTGAAAATCCAGTAAAATTCAATGCAAACAGCTACCGGCAGAGCTGTGTCGTGAAATAACCCTCCACTTGAATTTATAAAAGCAGACAAAGGGCATTCCATAATTCTAAAAAGTGCATTTACCCCCATGGCATATTGCAACTTTTCATCTCCTATTTCTAACGTGTCTGTTGTACCCAACCAGTATTTCTGGGATGGGGGGTCGGTACAGTCATTTGTGGAAGGACAGTGGGTTAGCACTTTGGTTTTTTAGGCTATGTATGGTCAAACAGCTGCATATCCACGTGTTACTACAGTTAAAAATTCCACCTGACCAGAAACAGAAGATGTATTTAATGGTGAGGGACAAGTGCAGTAAGGCAATACTCGCTATGCATTATCACATTCACACAAGGAGATGCCAGATTTTTTAATGCCAGGTTTTCTTGGTTAAAGAGCAGGTTTTTAAGGATCTGTGAAACCAAGACAAGCCCAACTTTGCAGATGAGTGCATTAAGTTTGCTGCTGAAACTCATTTGGATCCCGTCCAAAGGAACCTGACCTCACATTCTGGCTCTTAGCACACTTCAAAAAATCTTCCACCTGTGTCCCTAAGATACGTGCTTGATTTTGGCTATGAGGTTGGGATGCACGTTTTTCCTGGAATGGTGTTTTACGTGTCAGTGCTTTCCCCAAGGAAAGTATGATTCTTTGGATTTCTCTCTTTATGGGCTCTTTATTGATCTGTACATTAAACCCATCTTCAGAATGACTCACGGTCCACGTTTTCAACACTGTATTAGTAGGGAAAGACCTTGATTTGTCTTCCACAAGACAGCAATGCCATAACTTACTATAGCTCAGTCACTGGCACTGCCACTGTTTACTGTCTAGAACTTGTGTTGAGCCTTGTCATACTTGTCTCTAACCAGTAACTTAAGACTAAAGGGAAGATCAGGAAGGAAGGCCATCATCAAGGAGAAATCAAGGAAAACTTCATGACAGCAGCATGAACTTGCTTTTGCACTTACACCCTCACAATGTATTTACAAGCCACAGATGTGCAGGAACAGTAACAAGAGTTCTCCAGCAGGGAAAAGATGGTCCCACTGTATTTCCGTATGTCCATGAGAAATGTCACGGTTAGAGAGAGGACACCTGGGACATGAACATCTTTTTAAAGACTAGATATACAGTATTAGAATAAACTAAAACCAGTATTTACAAAGACCAGTTAGTTTAGTGTGTAGCTACTTTTCTTGCACATTTCCTGCCATCTCCTTTTTCCACAGCAATGCATTCCAATTCAAATGAAGCCTACAAGATATGGTTGATTTAATGAAGCAACCTGGACTAATTCTCACAGCTGTTGCCCAAAGGGATGTCTTAGATCCTGGTTCTTAGCTAAGTATTCTCGTCTTCAAACCCTTACATTTGCAAGATTGTTTTTGAACCTCACCATGTAAAAATGACCTGTAGATAAGAAACAAATGTCCATGAAAGAATTGCAGGAGGGCCTTGAAGGTATTTAAAGAAGCTATGATCCTATATACTTCATTTATGCTTGGGCGTGAGACTTCAGATTTTCACAGAAATTGAAATAATAGCCAAGGAAAACATAATGGCATGAAAGAACAGTCTTGTTGGATAGCCTGTAACCTGACTTTATCATAGATGAAGCAACATGTTTGTCTTCTTCCTTTTGCAGGAATACCATGTTAAGACTTGAAACGACCTTACCCTGACAGTAAACACCATAAATCCAGTTGATGCTATGCACTTGGCCCTGAGCTAATAAAAAATACTCGAGGCCACTAATTTGCTTAATTCCAAGCATAGGCTGCCTTACTCCTACGCTGCTGAAACCAAGCCTGGCACGCTCCTTGCAGCACCTCCATACTTGTTGGGCCTCTGACAGACAATATTAAGGCCCACCCAAAAGATACTCTTTGGTTGTGTTTTTTTTTCAGCTGGTTGGCTTGCCTTTTTGTTTATTTGTTTGGGGCGGAGGAGCAGGATTCAGACATTCAAAGATAAGTTGATTTTTTAAGAAGCTAAAGAGAGTTATAGTTCAGTAACACCGAGGCGGAAGATACCTTCAACTTAAGAGACCGGTTTGACAAACCACGTTAACCACCCGGGGAGAAAAGTTATCAGGGGGAAGCAGTGCGGACAGAACAGAGTTTGTATCCTTGCTTTACCTCAGGAGACTTAAACCAAGGGCCCCAGGTCAGGGCTGCGCCACGTCAGCTAGGAGCCTCCTGAGAGGAGGAGGAGGAGGGGAGAGGAAGGCAGAGGTCACAGACGGCCGTCACAGAGCCAGGCCACGGAGGGAAGCCACGGAAGGAGGCCAGACGCAGGAGGCTGGGGCACGCCTTCCCGCGAGCGCCAGTGCATCGCTTTACCTCGTCCTCGCTTCGGCATCGGCTTTCCACTTGAAGAAACGCGACAAAAATTCAACTCTACGTATAGTTCACAAGTTTGCTTGTTACATGCAGTCCTTTTACAAAAACAACCCTCATTTCCACACAAACGTCAGTTCTCTGTTGCACTTGTACGTGCAGCCACTTTGCATCTTTCCAACAGGCCGTAAGTCTTTCCACAGCTGCCTCGGTCTGGAACCGCATCGCTTCAGACAGAAGCTTCCCGAAGGATCCCGTGCCCTGCCCTTTCCAAAGCTTTGCCTCGGCTTAAGAAAGAACCTGACTCACGAGTACCATCACTGAACCTGCAATAAGGCCCATCACCACAGATATCACTGAGATCACAGGGGTTTTATTCACACCCCTGAATGTCAAAGCACCATCTGCAGCACAAACTTCTTTTTAACCTTTTGCAGCTGCTGAGGACTAGAGCAAGACCACCAAAATTATTTCCACCAGCAGGTTTTCATGACCTGCATGCAGTTTGGTTGGGATATTACACGGCCCAAATGTTTTAAGTACAAACAAAAGAAACTCCAGTCTTAACATTGCCAGGTTTTGAACTGGACTACACATCTTCCCTCAGGCAGAACTCCGGTTGTAAAGTCAGACTTTGTAGTATTAATTTAATCATGCTCAGTCTGGGTTGCAAACTGTGGGTTTAGCTTAGAAACTGTCAATAGCAGTCAACACTAAAGCATTTTCTTTACAGACTTAGAAAGCTGGAGCATACAGCCGTATGGAGAAAACAGTTTAAGAAACACGATCATGTGTGATGAAGAGTCAAGAAGTAATAGTTGTGTTCCAGATAAATCAAAGCTCAGACATTCACAATTATCAGAATTACCAGAAAGCAGAAACTTTACAAGTCAGCTGCCTTGCTTCTGCTCTCCCCTCCCTCCAAGCTCACTGTTGTTTCAAAGGCTTGTAAGAGACCAGCACCTACCTGGAACCGACTCACAATGCGCAAAGAGAAGCACCCGTTACTCCCATTGTTGTGTTCTCTAGTGTGTTTACATTCAAGAGGCCTTCCTCAATTTTCCACTTTAAAGTACACAAATATGAAAAATTATGTGTTGCCATTTCTGAGATGTCCCAGAACACCCTTGTAAGTGAAGACTACAGCAGCGAGCATGAAGCAGCGTGTTCAAAAACAGCTCATTCAGCCTGCTTTCAGTGAAAGGAAAAGTGTCGAGAACAGTGGGGTTTTATTGTTCTGTTCAGGAAACACCAAAATCCACCACCTATAGATTATTTACTGCAAAATGTAACTAAATGTCACGCAAGACCACAAAAAGGGCAGTACCTTTCAAAACATTGCTGTGGGAACCCTGAAGCCAACAAAAGTCCTGACTCATGTTTATCTGTGTTTTTCTTAAAAAAAAATAAGAGAATTCCGCTCAATGTGTCTTAACACTTGCATGTCAGATCAATGCATCTCCAAAGCAGCTGGAGGATCAGCTGTTATGCAGCAGAATGGTGGAGGGCTGCCAAGGTTAGACCAAAACCTGCCTATCAGTGCTTCACTACTAATTAAGGAAAGAGACATCTTTAGGGAAACCAAGGAGACAGCACTGAGCAGTTTTTATTGACAGGTAAACCAGAGTACAATCTAATTCTTCAGATAACTCCCAGGATCGGTTTGTGTTTGTCTGGGGTTAGGCACTCAATTGAATATGATGCCACAGGCCAAGCTGCACCGAGGAAGAAGTTTCAGAGAGGAAGAAGAGATGGGAGATGGCACAAGGGAGGTCGCTCACGTGAAGCATCTTAATAGAAGGCTAAGCAAACTGGCTCCAGCCAGAGAGCGTGTTCATCACTGCTTCTGCCTGGGCTCCCATACTCAGCCTTGTGTTCACCTGAGAAAACACAGCAGCTGGAAGCTTGCCCGGATCTCACTGGAGAAAGAGATGTGAAAGACAACGCCACCAAGCAACAGGCCCGCTGGGCCATGATGATCTTTTTCCTGGTCTGACTGCCTTGTTAAGATTGAGTACAAATGCCAATTTCCCAGGTTGCTTTGTTATCCCATCTCAGTTAATCAAGATCCCCCTCTAATCTCGCTCTCATTTCCTTCTTGATCAGATGCCCAGTAGTTTCTCGGTCTAAAAAACCTTCTTTGGAGCATCTTCAAAGCACCATCCAAGTATTAATTTAGTTTTAAAAGTATTTAAAAGGAGAAAAGTATTATTCTAATTTCATACCAGAAACCGGCCGTAAGGTTCAAAGTTTATTCATGGTACAAATACTAGGGATGCGCTTCAATTTTAACTCATAGAGTTTGTTTCAAAAGAAGCACACAGGAAGCAATCTGATTTAGCTGAAGACGTGTCAAGGACATAATGTCCACAGCATGGACATGCTCCCTAACCTGATTTAGTTCACGTCACTTTGGAATTGTACCAACCATCTTTGTTTTTGTTCACCACAGCCTACTTTATCACAAGTTTGATCACACAGGGGATACCAGTGGTTTATTAAATGCCAAACTTCACTAAACTGATCATGCATTTTAAAATTATCCAATTCAGGATTCCTTTTTTCCAGAGGGAACCAGCTGTCCAGCACTGCTAAAACCATAACTTGACGTCTCCAGCAAGCTGTGCGGTTTCTTAAACCATTTCTAAAGCTGAAATCCCCTCCGGGTCAAACCATGATGCTTCAGTCGCCATCTCCTACCCCCCTTCACACCTAACTACCTGCACCCTGGGGTGAATGGCCATCTATTTTTTCTTTTTAAAATACAAGTCACCAGCATCTTTTTTCTTTAAAAACACAGTGGTGAGGAACCAGAGCTGCAGGCAAAACTTTGTGCCCTCTGGATCACGCACCAACTTCAGGTTCCAGCCAGGTCTCAAACATGCTGGTTTCCATTTGAAAATCGACAGAGCAAGTCCAGCAGGCCTTACGTGGCAAATTTCTCCCTGTTTGCAAACCTCAAATCTCACAAGCCACCTCAAGTCTGTGGGGATGAAAATTGCCACAGATTATGAACCTTGCAACACAAAGACGCTTATTTTGTGGTTAATATTTTTTTAATAACTGATCCTATTTATTACCCAAGGTTAACTGGTATAATCCCAGGAATCCCCAGCAAATTAGAAAAGAACATTTCTCAGCTGTGACGATCTCGCTGTGATGTATTCAGTCTGTGTTGGTGAGAGGATAGTAAGAGCCCAAGGTTCATAGTAATGCATATGAAAGTGGCACAAAAGGAAAATTCTGTTTTAAAGAAGATCAAAAAATAAGGTGCCCACAGAACGTTACAAAATGATATAAAAAAAATTACCTGAGGCTTTAGGGGGCTACTTTCAAGTAATCTAACTTGTGCTTTACAACTTGTATGGTTCACAAGCTGGAAAATTTTAGGGTTGAAAGGCTGCATTCCCAACTGAAACATTTTTGTGGAAAACAGTGAATTTACAGTCTCCAACAGCAACACCGTATTGCACCTCACCCAGGTGTACCTCTATACTACCAAATTACTGGATATATCAAATTATCTTTGCCTTTGATTTTCATCCTGTAATTTTTTCCTTTCTTTTTGAAATGTCATGTTTTAAAATATCCTCCACAGATGAAGTATTACAAACTACTCTTGCCAAAACCTACTTTCTTGGTAATCTGAGGATGGGGGTTAGCTTCTTAAAACACAAGCCAACACAGAATTAGAGAGGCAGCAAGCCAACATTTTAACAGTGTCTTTTAGGCCAATCCTTATGACCACTTTCATGCTTTTATATTTCACAGTGAATAAGTGGCTGTAACTCAAAATTAAAAGTATACTGGATATTTTCATTGCAGTTTCTCTCCTCTTCCCTTCTTGGTGTAAGGAATCATGGGAGCTGGGTAGAACAGGAGAAGAAATAAAATGTATGAAAGTACAAAATTTGAATACTCAAGCTCTTTCCCTCTAATGTGCTCCCCCTTTGCAGAAGGGAAAAAACCAAAGCTCTCAGCCATCCACGGAAGGCTGCAGCTTTGCAAGGAAAAGCAGGCTAGCTGCTCCCACATTTACTTATCTTCTATTTTTTCTGTAGCGGTTTACTGGAAAGAAGTTATCAGTTAATTTCTGGTTAGAAATGTTCTGCGCAAGTATGGGACTCCCGAACCTATTCAAGGCAGGAAGGAAACAGCTTTATGAGCTAGAATTTGATTCCCAGCGACAACCTCCCACCCAGAGCACCGAAGCAGCAGGTTACACCAGTTTTTACAGGACAGCCACAAACTCCTGAAGGCCGTTTTCCCACCCCAGCCACCCCATTTCCCACAGCAGTCCGCAGTCTTTTCCCCTGCGATCGGTGCAAGGAGGAAGCTTAAAGGTTGCAGTCACCTTAAAATCATCTTTGGGGAATTCAACATCTTTATTTGTATAGCAGGGAAGAAAAGAGGAATTAAAGGTCTCATTTGAACGTTACTGTAGTTGAAAGTGAGAGACGATATCTGTATTTCCCTCTTCCTTTAAAACCATACAGGTTTAGCACCTCTGTGGAGAACTTTCTGCAACCACACGCCCTGTTTTAACCAAGACCAGCGCTAAGCCTCCAGCTGAAAACGCCACGTGACAGCACACCCAGACCGTGAATCCTGGACGTACACGTACGTGTTCAGGGTTGGGAAAGAAAAGAACGTCAGCATGGGAAGGGAGACTGTGCAAGGTATTAGAACGCAAGCCCAAACCCACTTGCATCACGCAACACAATTGCTCATGGATTGCTGTGGTCAGACAGTTCCTCCAGGGCCTGGGGAAGGGGAGGAGACTGCGCGTTTCCAGACCGGCTCCGCTCCCATTTCCTCTCGCCCCAGGTCTCCGACAGACCCCGAGACCTCAGCTCCACTCCTCCCAGCTCCTGCCCCGGGTCCGTTCCAGGGCCGCGTTACTGCGTGGCTCTAAGGGGGCTGCGCGGAATGAAATGCCTTTGGCGGCATTTCTGGCCCCGCTTCTTCATTTTTGTTCTGTTTTAAAAAGTTACTAATAGTTTACTTAAGGGGAGGAGGAAAGAAGAATGTACCCTACATGCCAGGGAAACTTTTTCTCCTGGATTCTCATAGTGGCTCTTTGCCTTAAAAGGGAATCTTTGCTTGGCCTCCGGATGCTGCGCCGCACGCGGCCGGTGCCAAGGCATGGCAGGCATGTTAAGGACGACAAGTGCCATAACATTATTTCGTAATGCTGCTTCTCAGCAGAAAGCCCAAAGCAATTCTGCAGGGCCAAACCGAGCTCCAGCTGGTGCCGCTGGCACAGCGGGGAGAACGCGGGGCACCCGCCCGCTCCAGCACATGGGGCCTTCCCCTGCCCCTCTGGGCGACTCCCCGCCGCCCAGCCGCTCTCCTCTTCTTCGCCTGCCCACCCGCCACGGCTGCTGCGTGTTATCCGCCTTTTGAAGGCCAGCGCTGGAACTCCCAGCTTTTTGCTTCTTGCCTGCTCAGGATCCCCCATTTTCTCTTTAATGCAGCTCTGGGAAGAACGGCTGCGAAGGCATGGCCAGGCTTGCGAACGGCTCAGTTAACGCTACAAAAATGTAGGGAGTGCATTCTTGTGGTAAAACATGCTGGATTAGAGTTTCCTTTCTTCTCCGGGTGTACCTGCCAGAACTCCTCCCCGACAAGGAGAGGACGCATCTGACCGCCCCGGCTGCCTGCGAGGGGGCTTCTGGCTGGGAGATCCTCGCGCGGGTCCCGGCCCCTCCGGCCAGCAACCGAGAGGGGCTGAAGGGGACAGAGCCCCAGCAACACGCGGGAGAAGAACTGAGTATTTACTTGTGGGAGCCAGTGACGCAATTTAGGAGGAACCATTCACCAGCAGAAACACAGAAAGTTATCCTACCCAAGCAAACACCCTGTTCTTCTTCATTTTGAACCGTTCTCTTTTACCTCGTGCCAACATGAAAACTCAGCAAGGTTCTTTTCCTAAGAGATTTAGTCCAGATTTTTGGTAATCTGAGGACTATGGAAGTAAAAGGACACATCTTTCCTAATGTTTATTCTCAAGAGCTCTCTGTGGTGCCAAACAAGGTCTGTGGAAAGAGATGCAGTAGGTCATAGACTCAGTGTGTTGCAACAATTAATTTATCCAGTGCTTCGCACAAACTACAGAGCAGAGCACTGCGCCATAGGTGCCAGAGGCCTGTGACAGGCTCGGGGTGTTGCTTCTTGCTGTTGTTTGCGTTGTTTTTAACGCTCCGGCTGTGGGCAAACTCTGACCGTGCCGCTCGGGGGGTTCTGCCCTACTGCGACTCCTCCTGCCCCGAGCAGGCCCCAGCATGGGGCACAGAGGGACCCGAGGGGCTCTGCCGCGATAACACCCCACGGCCACTTTCCAAGAGCATCTCTGCCCGTCCGTTTCAGTTCTTCAGCTGAAAACCTGGGCCAGAGTCCTGTGCTCTGGGGTTTGTTAACACGCAGTTCTTTTTAGTTCCCAGGCACACACTCCAAGCGCGTCAGACCCACGATAAGGATGCTTCTGTATCCATGCCTCCCTTAGAGGAAAACATCATTTGTATTATGGCAACACAAACGCTTCCTTGCCCTCCTTCCAGAGGCTTGCTAAATATACCCCATACTGCAGCTAGAAGTAGGAATAGGACTCCATCTCACCTAACCACAGATAGCTGCGTATGTAAATGTTTATATGGGAATCAGTTCTCTTAAGTCCTTTTAAAGTCAGCAGAGATTAATACTTTTGCTGTATACTGGAAAACATCTCAATCCAAGGCAGAGACCTATCGCATAGCTCGAAGTTCTTTCATTAAAACACACAGGCAAAGGAGGAGAGCGGCTCTCGGCTGAGAGCAGGCTGGCAGAGATACAGAGCCTGCGCTGCTCCAGAGGCTGCATGCTGCAGAGGGGAAAACCCTCACAGCTCCTACGGTGAGAAGGAACCACAAGAACAAGCGGCCTGCACCAAGATTTGAAGGCAAGTAAGTTTTAGGGTGGCTCTTAGCACCTTTACACTATAGAGGAGGCAAGTATAGGCCTACCAGGTTCATTATTATAATATTCAGAACAGTGCTTTTTTCAACATGATTTGAGATTCTGGAGGTCAGAACAACTGTTTGCAAGAACACGGAAAAACTAAAACCAACCCAATTAGCAACAACAACAAAAGGTCCGTATCTCTCAAGGTTTTACATTCTGCAAATTGAAAGAAAATGTAAATGTACTGCAGTAAAACCACGGAAACTTAATTAACATATCTATCACCTGTGCGCTTTCAGACACGTCTATTAACTTCAGCAGTTTTTTTGTTGCTGTTGTTACTTTCTCTGCTGCAATCTTCCACTGGAATACACTTAAATATAGTTATTTTGACTTTGGCATTGTGATTAAACTCGAGTTCTGGCAGCAAGCACTCCTCCCAGCTGTTGCGAGGCAGCCCTGTTATCTCTCCAGCAGAGCACACGCCGTACACTTTGGTCCACCTTTGCAGGGAGGGAGTTCACCACCAGAGCACACAACCCACTGAAGACACTGCTTGTTATCTCCCAACCCAAACGCAGTTTGTAGAGCTGGCAGAGTGCAAAGCTATCTTTTTATTTCCAAACTGAGCAAATTTGATTTGGAAACCTCATGGCCTCGTAAATGTGGGATTTCACAATGCAGCTTGCACAGAGTTGCTTTTCAGGGTAAAACCGTGCTTTAATAGCTAGGAATTATCTCACCATGGCAACCTGGCTTTAGCGCTCAGACTTCTTGCTGCATAGCCCAAGATACACAAACGCAGGCGGCCCACCGCGCTCAGAGTACCAGGGTGCAGACAGGTTTGTCTTTGTACAGTTTTACTTTCCTCACTGCCCTTTTCCCACAAAAACATTCTTCTAACAGCACTAGCTAGCCTTAGGTACCACCACAGCCTAAAGAAAACCTGCAACGAAGGAAGCGTATGAGAGGTGCAAGCTTAGCTCACCATGCTTTGGAGGACAGGTACACACAACCTCTAACAGACTTGTAATCTGAATTTTTAATTCTGAACCTTTACAAGTACGGAAGTGTTTTAAAATACAACTTGCAACCACGGTGTGCAGTACGAAAGGCAGCAACACGGGCCGCGAGACGCAGTCCCCCAGCAGTTAATGGGAACGCTGGCTCCGAGTCGGCGCTCTCAAGGTAAATGCTTCGACACGGCGCAACATGTCGGCCCGCAGCGGGGCGCAGCCACGGCCGCAGCCGCTCACCCCAGCTCCCCGGAGGCAAGGAGCAGCGAAGGGCTGGCTTCTATGGTCCCTTCCAACCCCTAACATTCTGTAATTCTGTACGTCCGTCAGGACGGGGCAAGTTGCCATTACTCGGGCACAAAAGGCGTCTTGCACCGGGAGGCTACGTTAGCTCCTTTTGCTGGGAAGAGTGAAAACAAGTTCTACCTTCTGCTTTGCTGCTTCATTATGTATACAGTTCCACCTTTGAAAACGTCATCTACGTGTAGTCACGCAGTAGGCAGGATTTCAACAGCTGAATCCTTCAGATAAACAGCCTGTTTCACATCCAAAAAAGTGCGAAAGGATTTCATAGGACAGAAAAGTGCTAGTGCACCACAAGTGAGAGCACACAGGTAGCAACATAACTATCATTTCAAATGTCTAGTCTTTGTGTAGGAGCTTCAGCAAACAATATAAAGTCCATTAGAGATATAGCAAGGGAAGAAAACTATGGGACGTGTTCACTATTCACCAGCAATTTTGCACGCCTGCACCTGTGAACTTATTTTGAAAGCATTTGTACTGGCACACACACATGCATGGTGCTGCATTGAGACCCGCAGCTGTGAGGAGTTCATTTACCTACAGAGTCATAATTATTGAACAGGTTGGGCGAAGAAATGCCCGTGTGAAGCAGCAGCCCCATGTGAAATTCAGATCCACTGTATCAGGCTTGACAAACTCTTAAACTCTAAATGAACTACAGCATTTTTCTTAGGAAGAAACATTTAATTGCTAGAAGTTACCACAGGTCCTGGTCAGTTCTCACTCAATGGTAGCTTTCAAGATCAAGAATGGATTCTTTTTTTCGTAATATTTTTGCTTTAATGTAAAGCAAAGTTAGTTCAGGGAAATCGCACCTCTCCTGGCATACCTCAGATCAGATCTTGTGATAAGAAACACTACCTTTCAGCCTTAATATGAACTGTCTTGTTTAATTAAAAAAATCGTAGTTAGAAAGCACAAACTGCGTCTCCTCACACAGCGTAAGAGAGCGTTGAAGGTAAAAGGAATTAAAGCATTATCTTAATTAGATAACTTTCATTAACAAATGATATGTACAAAACATTCGCTAATCTAACCATTAGTTAATTTTAAACTTTTTTGCAAAAGAATGATGCAATGCCGTCTGTTCAGTTTTGTCATCAATAACACACAGACCTTCCAGTATTTCCTAGAAGATCAATATTTTGCTTTAAGTGCAATAAAGGAAGACAAATCTATTTAAAAAATAAACCCTATGGAATTATGGGTCAAAGTAAAGAATATTTGAATGACTGATTGAAAAAAATAGTAGGGTAGATAATAGTTTAATTACTGGTAGTTAGATCATCCACTGTTAATTAGCTTATGAGATGGTAGTGATTCCTGACCCTAATTTATTACTCTTCAGGATACTCCAAGGGAGACTGGAAAGCTTAAGCAGAAGCACCTTTATAGACACATACTGGTCCATTAGCTATCAGAAAAAAGAAGAATATAGATACATTCTAACTTGTAGTGTTACCTTCTTGCTTGCTGAAATATAAATTTATTCTTTAAATACTGAAAGCGCGGCCAAGGAATTGGCTAAGGAAGACTAGTAATTTTCAAAAATAAATATCAGAATGAGATGAACAGTTGTGTGCTGAATTTCTTTCATTCCCTTGGCTGCACGTGCAAATGGCAAGCAACGCCTTTAGCTGTCCACGTGGACTTACAGTTAATCAGTTCACACAAGCAGAGACAAATGTCTAAGCTTCTTGCTCAAAACACAACGTGAAGTCATGCTTTACAGTAGCTCTCCTAACCCAGCATCACACCTCAAAACAAGGGGTGGCCACGACTGACTTTTCAGACAAGGCTGCATCACCCGCCTGAGAAGTCCCGTTTCAATTCCCGGCAGCAACAGGAATTAGTAGTCTCCCTGCAAAGAAATCAAAGATGATCCCTTGCGAAGGAGGAAGTCTCCCTCCAGAGAGCAGCTTACTGGATGATCACCAGGTGATCCAGTTCTCAACACTTCAATCCCTGCTTCAAAAATCAGTAGGAATCCCTTTCAGAAAGCTTGTAACCGAAGCCAGTTAACAGATTAGTGAGCTCAACTGCTAAATAAGATGTGGAAAAAAACCCACTCATTTTGATGTATTTTAATGATGTAACAACATGAAGACAGACTTTGTATGTTGAAAAACAACAGAAAAATAAATATTTCAGTTGAGACAACACAATTTCCCCTCCGTGCCATAAAGATGCTAGTCAAGACCCTAACTATCTTTTCCCTGCACAGGTCAGTGCTGAAGAAAATAAAAAGGCAGTCACGTTGTGACTGAGGACTTTGTATGATGAGGAATCGGGAAGACCTAGTTCAGCACCAATTTCCTGTCTCCCGTCCTGCCAAATGCATCCTGCTGATTGTCAGCATACGTCCCTGTAAACTATTGGTGTTCTGAATCTGGGATACGTGGTCACATCGGACTGAATGGCAAATTTGGAAGTGTCTAGCATGAGAGGAGCTACCAAGAGCACCTAATGCCATCTCTTCGGGCACTTAAGTCACCATGAAGAAGCCTGTGCTGCCTTTCTTCACTAATTCCATCAACTTTGTAAGGTGTGTTGGGATTATTTCTTTCAGGTCTTCAGCTGTCTTAAGAGTTTTTATGTTCTGTCACTACCTGCCTTTCTGAGGACAGCCAGCTGCACTCACTGATGATTCTTCCTTTTTTAAAGATAAAAGGAATTACAGACATCCACAGAGAGACATCCACAATGTTCCTTTCACCGGTGGAGCATCTGCTGGAACCAGTCCCTGCTGCCTGAACAAAAGCGATCCTACAGTTGTTTCAGTACCAAACAGAAATGAACTTGGAAAATTAACCCTTTCAGACAAGCTCAAACAGCCTAGCTTCAGTGTTAATGGACTCCACTAACTCCAAGAAGCATTTTTTTTTTCCCTTCAGAAAGCTGGAAGAAATGGTTAACCTATACTTATCCCTACATCCAATACCCTTCTCTTTCCAGAGACTAGGTGCTAGCAGATTTTAAAAGAAAAACAAAGGCTCATCTTGTCTAGCAACTATTTGCTGAGGTCTTAGCTAAGATTCTGTTGAGCCCCATAGCACCAGGGATTAAGAAAAAGGATTAGAATAATACTTTTCAGCAAAAAAACACTTTATTGAAGTCAGTTTTGGTGTAGCCACAGAGAAAGATATATGATAGGGGAATAGAGAAATTTTGCCTTACCCATTTAGAGACATGGCAATAACTGCTTGGAGACTGCATTCCTAACAGCACACTTCTTCAGCAAAGATCATCAAGAATGGAAAGAGAAAAGCTCTTCTACTGATTTTTTTTTCCTTTAAACCTACTTGGTAAAGACCTTTGGGTGCACAGATGGTTTGAGATACCACAGAATGGTGGACAGAATTTTGAAGTGTGAAATAGATACTTTCTCCATGAAGAGCAGCACCAGAAAAAATGGGCTATGGCAACACAGGAAGTAAAGAGACAAACCAGGAAATGTAGCCAGCTCCCAGAAGGATGAATGTTGCATGCTCATACTTTGCACCCCTATGTATCTGAAATCATCTTCCAGGCAGAAACAAGCCATAGCTAAGATCAGGAGCAAATCCTATAATGAAACAGACACATACCAAAGAAACAAGATAAAAGAAGGGTGGATGATTTCAGAAGTTTGAGATTACAATCAAATCTATTCATTCTAAACTGTCCACAAGGGATCTCCAGAAAAACAGAAGCATACTCGTGCCCCTAAAACAGCGGCAAATGCTATTAATCCTCGGGCAAGCGTCCTTCTTATTCTAGCTCTGGAGACACCTTACAGGGTTATTTCAACACGCAGGGGAATTTTAGCAGTCATCTCCCTCTGGCTATCGCTTCACCGGATATAGAACACGTAACCAAAATATGGCTCAGTGTTGTAAAATACCTCTGAATGAACAAAGACCGGCTTCTTCGTTAAGCTAGTACACCATACAGGGTTTACAAAGCTTCATAAACACACCAGGATCGTGACACTCCTGCAGTGAATACAAGCGACTGCTATCCCGAAGGAACGGAGGAGTGCCTGACCCACACGCAGGTCTGCTATTGAGACGCAGCCTCTTCCCAGAGCACAGCTTCAAGTCCCGGGCTCCACAAGGAGACCAGGCTGCCAAATGCCTTCCACAGAGGCACCCGACAGCTTGTAGCGGGGCTGAGTTTCAAGCAGAACATCACGAATTTTGCAGCCACCTCCAGAAGTCACTCCGCTGCCTGCGCACAGTGGGAACGAGCGGCTGCTGGTGCTGCGGGATGGGCCCTCTGAAGGGCCTGCCCTGGCTGGCTGGGGCCTACCTTCGCCAGGACTTGCTCTGTCCCGGGGACAGGACGCCTGGGTCAAAGAACAACCTCCAAAAGCCCGTCTGAGCTTTCACATGCACAGAAGAGCTACCCACAAAGCCCCCCGTGCTTGGCCACACTTTGCCAGAGCCCAAACTTTCGTCCTTTCCGAGCAGCTCAGCGAGGGTCCAGTGGCTGTCACTGAACAGGAAACCATCTCCCGCTACAGAAATATCCAGCGAGACACAGCAGGTCAGTCAGTGATGTCAGTTGCCCTGAACCATAAACATTTTGAACTATTTTGGTACAATGGAAAGTTGTGGGAGGGAGAAAGAAGAGGATAAAAATAGCTGACATGGTTCTCAACAGCACTTTGCCTACGAGCCCCTTCCCTGCACACTGCCCTCCCCTCCTCTCCTCCCTGCCCCACTCACACTTGTGCATTAATCAGATGAGGTAACGTTAAACACGGCTCTCGCTAATTACTTGTTAATACTGTAAACTGGACTAAATTGTTGAACAACGTTTCAACCTAAAAAAGAATAAAACGGGATTTATTTGTTAAATATTTGCCTCAGCCCTGCCGATACACGTAAGCGTCACTGACAGCCAGCCACAGCTGTCTTTGGCCACGCGAGCCAAGGCGGCAGAGAAGGGGCAGCCACAGCAAGCACGCGGCTTCTACCCACCCGTGTCCTGCTTCAGGAACACGCCTAAGACGACTGCATGGCCACTGGAAAACAAAAAGCCAATGTCAAAATTAAGCTGTTTTCTTTCTGATCTTGCTATGAACTATTTAAGGAAGATAAGGACTTTTTTTTTCAATTTCAAAGTGTTGGAGGTAACAATATACAGCATCATCCAGGATGCCAACACAAACTTGTCAATTTACCTGTGATGGGAGCAATCACATCACACTATCACTGAAGACAAATTCTTGAAAAGTGATTGTAAAAATTCCATATAATTACTACTGCCCACAGTAGGCACACCTATGCATAAAGAGTGTTTTGGTTTTTGGTTTCCAATCAGTCCCTGCACATTACTCTAAAAAGGAAGGCTCTCTCACGAGAAGGAGTTTCAAGTTATCTATTCCCACAGTTGTCCTGGACTATATAGACATGTAAAATGTACTGTACTTCATCAGAAGTCATTAGACAGTGACATCACAACTCTGTAGCCCATATCATTCCTCTTCTATGACACTGTATCACTGATTGTTAGTCAACTATCCCCGAGGGACAGCTTTCACTGGATATGCACTGACAGTGAAGCGGCATGATGAGTATTTTCAGAAAATCATCCGTGCAGGACCTGCGGTGCCACAGCACAGCAAATGCTGCAGTTCTGAGCTACACTTGAGCGTCTGAACCAGGATCCAAGCTCTGACACGGGTGGTGAAAACTGTGTCCTAATGTCACTAGCACGCAGCTCTGACGAGCTGCCAGTGCACGGCCAGCTCAGCTATCTGCAGGGACCACAGAGGGGAGATTTCTCACGTAGCTGAATTTTCCTTCCACTTCTGCTGTTCAAGGCCAGTAAAAAGCACACCTCTGCAAGGAAGCTAATAGTAATCAGCTGCTTCACAAAAAGCTGGAACAATTCATTAATTTTTAAAAGTAGAACGACATTCAAAGTTTTTGCATTGTTCTTTTTTCCTTTTTCCCCTTCTGCTTTCTCTCTAGAACCACTAACTTACAGAAAAGAAAAAACAGAACAATTGCATCCATTTTGTTGTGTTCTTTTTTTTTCTCCCCAACCATGGGCTGAATAATTACACATAATTCATTACAGGAGAGGGAAAAAATGTGATCAACGTACTTCAAAAACATCTGAAGTGAAATGAAAGCCCTAATTAAGCACTGGGCTAAGGAATACACGTAACTTCATCTCAGCTATGCTGCTATTAATTTAGAAGGGGAGATGACACTTTTCTAATGGTATTTTAATTTCTTTAAATCATTAGAAGTGTGCAGTCTTGGTCGCATCCCTTAAACGTTAAATACAGTTTGCTAGCCCGTATGATGAAAGATACTAGCATCTCCAGAGTTCTTCACAGTTGAATCACTAATAATTTAAAAGAGTAATAAACCTAACAGGAGCTTTCATAAAAAATTAATTAGAAAGGCGGAGAGCACATCTGCTGCTTTTGTTATGTTTTCTGCCCTTTCTGGTTCAGTTGTCTTTCCCCACATTCTTTTCAACACTTCCCAGGTGCTCACGGCTGCTGCTGCTTCTCGTGAATCCCGTTTGTTTCCCTCCTCGCTTCCTCCCAGTACCAATTTCTCCTTTGGCAACTATTACTCCCAGTGTGTGACACAGGCAGGATTTGGCACCAGCAGCTAGGAGGACCTGGACCTAGCTAGTAAAAGCAACAGGAATGTTGAAGGTTTCCAGAGAACGAGTTACTTACAGGCACATGCAACTCGCTTAACTACTGTACAATGGGTTTGCTACGGAGGGAAATCATACTGGTTAAGCATCTTACTGGAACAACTGAGCTTCATAAATTCACAACCAGTAAACCCCTAGAGAGACAGAAATAGAGGACAAGTTGTAGAAAGACAAGCACTCTATCCCTTGCCCACTGTAAAGTTCTTCAAGTGCTTGGTGGCCTGTGGAGGGATGGGAGGGAGTGGTGATGATGATGGTTCCCAGTTTCACCTGTGAAACAAGACTAAAATGCAGTAGCCTGTTCATAACATCAGGCTACGCACAAGCAAGATGTCCTTTGATCTCATCCCCAAGCCACTTGAAGGCCCAATCAACAGAAGAAAAGTCGCTTTCATCCAAAGTTTAGCATTGATTCATCTTCTGTATAGACTACAGGAAACTTAGCAGCGTTTCAGGAGGGCAGGCGTAGAAGCGGGATTTGATGCACGTTATCCTGCCCTTCCTCTGAAACAGATGGCCAGCCATTACCATGGGCGTGGGATTCATCTCATTTGACTTCATCTGCTACAACAGCCACGCCAACACGTGCGCTAGTCCCACTTCACCAGGCTGGCAATGCACCTCCGCGTTCAGCCACGTCCTCAAACTCCCTGCTCTCCTCTGCCAACAGCAGAGTGCACAAAGCTCAGCCGTGGAGCCCGCGTTCACAGAAATCCCCCCTACAGCTGTCCCAAGACAGGTCGCACACAGCTCCTTCTTTCACCATCCCTGCGCTCCCACTTTCTGAAGCACCCGATTTCTGCAATAAGGAAACTTTGACTAGACTTAGTATTTACCTGGGCTCCTAGCCAGTACCTGTGCTCTTATGCTGTCTGAGCTCTTTGCAGAGTATGAGTTTTATTTTACAGAACAAAAGCTGGAGAAAAGCAAAATCGAGCAGCACACAGGTCAGATGAGGCAGCTGAAGTACATCCTAGAAGAGAAATTAGAGAACCAGTCTGGCATCTACAGAAAGCTTTTGTGACTTCACATTTCTAACTGTAGAGAACTCTCTAAAAGGAGATAATCCAGAATGAAAAGAAGCGTTCAAAAAAACAAACTACAAAATACTAATCATTACTATCAAGTAACAGCTTCAGCAAGATAAAGATTTGCTATTAATTCCCAAGGCCAAAATATCATATACAACAGCAACTTTTTCCTGCTTTCACAAGTTTTATAGCATACATAGAAGAGAAACCTCAGGGAAAAAAAAAGCAAGTAAACTATACACAATTTCTGCACATACTCCAGCTGAAGGAGAGAGGAAGAGCTTTTGTTATAGTTTTGAAAAAGCGCTCACTGAACAAATCAAAACTATGTTTCACTGCTAAGTCGCAGGAAACTACCTATACTTGAAGATAAACTGCCGTAGATGCTGAACAAAAGGTCTGGCAATGCTTCCCTGCAGAGGCACCCATCTATTTACATCTGGGAGTGCTGCCAACAGAACAGCTACCAAAAACTTCAAAAGGTTCACAGCATGAATAGCAAGCTGCTGGCCAAAGGATTTTATGATATGACCAGCTGCGTAACACCGTATTGAATGGTGTTACCCCCCCAAAATGCAAAGAAGGGATGTTAAACTTGTTAAAAGCTGAGAAAGAAACCTGAACTCCTTAAACTAATGTTTTCTACAGGAAGGACTTTTCAGCCGACAAAGAAGCGTGAGTTACTGTAACGCAGCGCTTGTTTAGAAGCGGCTCCCAGCCCTTCTCACCAAGTCACCTCGCAGCCCGGCGAAGGTGCCTCGGCCTCGGCCCTTCTCTCGGCCTCAGTAAATGGCTCCCCCGAGCTCACCCGGGGAGAGGAGAGACGTGAGTCAACAGAGGAAGAGAGGGATTATGTTTCTGTTGACAAACATTTAACAGCTGGCAACCCGTAGTAGGGAGCGGGCACAAACGAAAGCTTGCCAAATAAAGTTACGCTGAAGGAACAAGGCTCCCTTTCGGAGCAGCGCTGCCATTCTTCGTCGAGCCGAGAGAACACCCGAACACGTTGAACCAAACCAGGGAGCTGCGGTTGTAGAAGAGCAAGGCTGCTCATGCCAGTGTTTGCGGTGACGTTTCTCCCTGCACCCCAGGACGGGTCCAAACTGCTCCGAATCAAATTACTGCGCGTCCTCTGCCAACGAGCCTGGCTTCGGTCTCGGCAGCCGCGCACGTCTCACTGTTCGCACAAGTCCTTCTGAGCTGCATGAGCAATATTTTCCCTTCAACTTACGACATTTTTGGACGAAACATGCCAAAGCACACGCGGAGCCTGGGGCAGGCTCCTTATCCCGAGAAGCCAGGACCTCGGCCGCCTGCTTTCCCCTGAAACCCAGCTCTCGGGGAGCAGGGGCAGAGCCGGGCCGCAGCACGGGGGCGACGAGCGCTCCCCCCCCGCCGCTGCTCCCACCTCCACCCCGGGGCTGCCGCACAGGGTCCGGCGGGCCCCGCGCAGCCCCTTCCTCTCCTCCTCCTCCTCCTCCCGCCGAGCCCTCCTTACCGCAGCACCTTGCCCACCGCCTGCAGGACCATTTTGCAGCTTAATCCAGCTTTGGGACTCTGGGCGAGGACGGGCCGTTCACCGGGGAGGCTGCAGTGATCCCCTACCATGGTCCGGCGGGAGGGCGGCCGGCCGGCCGG
>VXAA01003401.1:449519-527153 GCA_013399115.1 Anseranas semipalmata | reverse complement strand
GCCCCTCCGCCCGCCCCGGCCCGGGCCCCGGCGCCGCCCCCCAGGGCCAAAGGCCTCGAGCGGGGCCGTGCGGAGCCACCGGGCCCTGCTCCCCCGGGGCCGTCGGGCAACGCCGGGCGAAGAGCCCTGGGAAGGCGCCGTGTGCCCGGCTCCGCCTTCCTGCCAGGCGGCTGTGCCCCGCGTGCCGAGGGAGCGGCACCTGCACGGGCAGCGGGACTGCTCCCCGCTGTGCTGCTGTCTTCTAGGCATTGCTAGGTATTTTTATTCCCGCTCTCCAAGCAATCCATTTAAGACAGGCTTTTAATGACTCCACGGATAGCACACAGGAAGAAGAGAGCTCGGCTTTCCCCTCCGCAGTCCTGCGCCTCGTACAGAAGATTATCCAACCTTCGAAGAATCCAGTGCCCGCTCCATGTTCTCCCCCACTAACAGGGGCCCGTCAGGGTGCCACTCGCAGGCAGCCGTCCTGGCAAAGCCGGGAGGACACCTGCCCTCTTCTTGTTCACCAGGGGAATCAGCACAAAGAGAATACTGTTTGTTAACAAACCGCCCCAAAAACAACAACCCTGGGACATAAAGCAGCTTAAGTTTTAATGAAAGTCTGCCTATCCAAAGTAAATTAAATAAAAAGCCAGGGGTCAAACCAAAATAAATACAGCTCTGTGGTGTACAGTTGTTAGGAAAGCTGGCCTCTCCGTGACTCAGAGGGCTAAACATCGGGGCCCAACTATAGGGACTGATGCTCTGCCGTGAGGACCGATAGATCGACCGAAAACAAGTTTTTAAAGCTGTTATCTTTTCACTTTGGCCTAGATAAATGACCCACTTCTCTGTTCTGTTAGCTTCTGCATCAAACCGACACCGTCCTCTCTCTTTCCTCCCCCGTGTATCCCTGCTGCACCCCTTCTGGCCTTCCCTCCGCCCCGCAGGTCTCCTCCATCCAGGCAGCATCCCCTTTTTGGATCCACTGCCTGCTGCTTCACCTGTATTACGGGATTTTATGCAAGTTGTATCTCAAAGTCAATTTTAAATGCTCCAAAACAATAAAAATGAAACAAGGTTATTATAGGAAGCACAACTTAAGCACGTATGCTTTATTTATAGGGCATCAACACACAGTAATTTAAAACACGTGCAGCGCGGATTGTCACATTTTAAAAGGATTCAGAGCATATGTGCAGACACAAATGGGTTTACTTGAAGGCTGCTGCATCCAGAAAGAGCAGTACTCTAAAAGCAATGCATTTATTTGAACGCAACCACTGGTATGATCTCTATGCATGCATATTCTGAAGGGAGCATATCTGCATTTCCTCAAGGGTGTGTCCTAAAGCTACCCGATATTCTGGCTATTTACAGCCATCAGTAGCTTCTTTTTCACTTGCTTCCTAACACCCCTGCACGTAGCGACTGCTGGGTCCACCCTTAGACACAAGCGGGCTTCAACAGCAACAAAGTGCTTCTCGCACATCCCTTGCCCACCAGCCAGGCTTGAAAGATCCCCAAGCTGTGTACCGCAGTCATGGGGAAAACGTGACCAGAAATACCCGTGAATGGCCCTACCGACTGCCCGAGCTGCGGCAGAACAGCAGCACCACCAGCCACCCCTGGTGAATCAGCAGTGGCACAGAACAAGGGCACCAAACAATGCGGTGGGAAGAGCGGACCCCATTTCCCCCCATTTACACATGGATGTGTACGCTTACAGCACACCCATGGAAAGTTTTCTACGCTGATCCCAACGCTGTCAGGACGAGAGAGAAAGAGCTTTGTGGTCAATGCCACTCAAACTTCTTGTTAAAGCTTGAGCTGACTACCAAGCCAAGGAATGGTATTTAGAAATTTTATGAAGAATGCTTTGTATATATAACGATTTTATAAGCAGCAGTTGCACAATTATATATTTATATGCCTCTTTTAGGCTTCCATAAAAATTAAGTGTGAAGCAGCCACCACGGGGCCATGTACTAGCATCCAGAAGTTTGGCAAAGAAAGCGAGTTGTATCAACCCAGACAAGCAAACAACGTCAAGGGGGAAAAAAATCCCAACCATTATTTTGATCGAAGTGCTCAGCATCAATAAGAAACGAGGCCTTGTAACATCAGATTGTAAAATTCTGTTTTAAATTAAACTGAAATTTATTGCGTGTCCCTGCCTGACATACAATGTTCCAATTTTGCTAGCTAATTAGCCCTTCTGGTCAACTTTGGTGCCCCCTGCCACTACCTGGCCAAGCACCCTTTCTACTTACCTCGCAGTGCATCCCCGGTCCTCTGGAACCACTCAAAATCAGCAGTGGAAACATTATCCTTTAGCTCTAGCTAAGCAATATTCATACCAAGATTGCATCTGCTCTCCGTTCTGTTATCCTCCCACAGCAGCAAAGATGACACAAGAAACTCTGCTCTATATAGACAGCAAAGACACGGATTTTGGACAGAAGACAGACCGAAACCAGTCAACCCAGTTTCAAAAAGTAGCTTGGAGGTGGTCACAGCGGAGGGGAAAGTAACAGATTTCAAGGGTATGCCTTCAGCTCCCCTCTTGAGATAATAGCATGAGAAATTGCTCTTCCTGACCACACAGAGTGCTGTGATAAAAACCTTATCAGCAGTGGCCACACACATTTCAGAAAGTTCGTGCATAAAAGATTGAGCTTAAGAGAAACACGTCTGTAAGTGCCAAGGTGCCTACATCTTGCTGCTTTACTGAAAGCTCTGGTAACACGACAAGTCAGCGACTATCATCCTGCAAACACCACCTTTGGCCTCATCGGTGCTGTGGGTTTTTTTCCTGCAACAGGCAGACAAGAAAAATGGTACACGATATTCTCACCTAATCAATAACCTGAGAAACAACCAGTCAGGCACAGCAAGAACACCAAATACCTCAAAATATCAGTAAAGCTTCACCAGGAACACCTACAAGTTTATTTGATGGCATTTTGGAAAGGATGCACAAAACAAGAAGAATGGAGGTTTCAGATCAACAGAAGTATGACTTTATTAAAAAAAAAAAGAAGGAAAGTGAGTGCTGTATGTACCAAACAGAGAAATCATGATCTCAAAGGTATTGTATTTCTGGCATGTGTGTAGGCACATCTATTGTTCTGAAATCCCCTCAAATGACAAGCTAAGCCAGGTTCATCAAGAAGCGTACAAAGATGAGAGCTGAAGAACATGAAAGCATTGAAGGAAGCAGCTCAGCAGGAGAGATTCAACTCTACCAGCACCAAACAAGTACCCAAGAGCTATGAAGAAAGGACATGATGCTCGCAGACTCCGCAGTGGAGAAGTGATGTGAAATAGAGGACAGAGCAGATTTTTCTTATCTGCATTCCAGCCAGCCCTCCCGAGCTAGCCTGCCCCAGGTGAGAGAGGCCACCCTGCAAAACACGCCGTCAGGATGTTTGTTTCCCAAGCAGCTCTTCCAGGCGGAGCTGTAGCAAGCAGAATCTGAGTCAGTGAATTGTCAGGGAGCTGGGGAGAAACAGCAGATCCAGGCCTTAGTCTGGAGCATCACTGAAAGCTTAGCACTGTTATAAAAATCTTTTTTTTTTTTTTTAATGTTAATAAACTGAACCCTGGGCAAGTTCCAAGAGGCAAAGCTTTCCTCTTACTAGTTTGGAAAACAATATCCTTGGCATGACTATATAGAGGAACAATAAACTGGAAAATATTTGCAGATAAACAGCTCCAATCTATCACCCTTGCAAAACTACCTTCCAAACAGATGAAGTTTGCTGGGCACAAGCCTAGCAATGGCTCCAGGGGACACAGGCTCAAGTGACAGGCAAAATCTGTCTCAGAGGATGAAATCCTTTTCTTTTTTTCTTTCAGCAGGGGAGGAGGAGAGAAGAAAGCACAAACAAGTGAGGATGTGCCAGTGAAGCTAACGCATTTATCATCCTGAGCGCCCAAAACGATGTCGTCCGACGCACGCCTCTCACGGAGCAAGTCCGAGGCAGAAATCTTATTAAACAGAGTACTTGCCGATAGGCTCCATGGGGTGCTCTCAGCATACTGTAAAGAGGGAGATGCTCAATTTATGCCATGGAAGCCACTGTTGCTTCCTTCCTATAGATAACACAAGTGAGAATTTCGTCTTGGATTTTACTATTCCTTCTATTTTCTTTCCCTAATTCTGAAGTTTGAATAGGCTGCACTCCAGGGAAGCATTAGTGCAATATGCAGTTGATACAGAAAAGCTAAAATGAAAGACTCCTGTTCTTCTCCTTCCCTCCCCCAAATACGCTGGACCTCCAGCTTCATATAAAGAGGCAAAACTTCTAAAACTTGGCTAAGAAATTCTCCCTGGGGATTGTTTAACATATTCGGCCCTACTCGCTACACACACACAGAAGTCTCCCTGTAAGTGTTACAACACAACTACTGTTTTCACAGACTTATGTAAATATGGCACGGAAAACAAAACCCTAATTGCAAATTGGCACAAAATGCTAGACTAAGGAGTAAAAGGTGTAATCAGCACAGGAAAGGAGGCTATCTGTGTCAGCACGGTTATTGGTCAGGACTATCTGTGCTTGGGTGGGAAAGGCACAGAAGGAAAAAGGGGAGATGCTGGGAGAGAACTTGCAGAGTTTTCCCAGACGGATGGAGAGCCGCTAAGGAAACCCAAGTTTCTCTCCTCCTTGCTGCTAAGAATGGCCTCTTTTCAGTACAGCAAGTGATTTTATCTGGTAATGTCACATTTAGATGACAGCATGGGGGGAAAAAACAATTCAGGAAATAAGCATGAAATTTATTCTAGGAGTTTTTTTTGCCAGGCATGCATTATAAAATATGAAGCACACAGCTTACATTATGTAAGATTAAACAGGGGAAACTATTCATTGTAATTCCTGGCACTTACAGAATGATTCCTTAGCTACTACTCTAAAGAGTAGGGCCACAAAATCGAGAAGTCACAAAATTAACTCGGTTCACACCCAGCCCAGTGCACGTTTGCATTCCACGTACGATTCAAAACACACATTCCTGCCTTTGAGGAATCAAACCCACGAACTGCTGATGAAGCGCTTCCAGACATTGGAAAAAAATGAACAGCTCTTCCTCAGCATGTAAAAAGAGAGAGTTGTACATTTTCTGCTAAAAACCCGAAGTTTTACAGGACAGCTCTTGGCGCTTTGTTATGGCCAAGATGCTGGCACAAAACACTCTCGCACAGCTCTCAGATGATCTCGAGATCAAGCCCCTTCTAGATCAGAATATTTGAAAGTAATTAAAAAAAGAAAGAAAAGCCTCCTAGAAACTTATAGACGTCATGAGAAGGTCTACTTGTGACAGAACTGCCTTCCGAATTATGGCTAAATTATTGCTTTATAGGACACGTTTTATTATGGTGACGTGCTTGCACTGCTGTAAATCTTGGTTAAGAGGTAATCATGAATTACATCTTGAGAGAAACACCGTAAAACAAAGGAAGCTGCTATGAACCCAAATTTCATCTGATCAAGGAAAAAGAAATGCTAGAACACACATCAGATGAGCCCCGAATTGCAAAACTACATTAAGCCAAGCATGGAGGAAAAAAAAAGTGGGTTTAAAAATAACACCATTGAACACAGATCTTTTAACAGCCCTGCGGTATATAAAGCTTTTGCAATGCATTCTTGCCTAAAACCTTTGTTTTGCCTACAATTTGTTCTATAGCTAGATTTACACCTTTTTCCCCACAGTCCCTTACAGCTCCCAAATGGATGTTTATTTACTGGGAAACAAAGAAGAGCAATGGCTGACAGAAGAGCGTGGCTATTCTGGTTAGACAAGATTGTCATTTGTCATGTTCTAGTAATGCAATAAGAAAATTAGCCGTGCCTGCTCTTGCAAACAGGAAAAAGTTGCATTCAAGGTACTGGACCAAAATTAAGGACAGTAAACTACTGCGTCTACCAAGAGTATTCTGCATGAACTTCACTAAATCTGTCTCTACCACAATTCCAACCCCCCCAAAAAAAGAAATTCCTATAAACTACTTGTTGGATTCCTTGTTTTGCATACTTTACCTAAACTACTTGCTTTCAGGACTTTGTTCATATCAGTATGTACAGAGACGAGGTTAAGTGTGTGATAACGTCATACACAATGATTCCTACTTAGCTACAGAGAGATACCACTACCGTGAATATGGCAAAACCATTTTTTTTTTTTTTTTTTTTTTTACACGTTTGATGAAAATTGCTTTATGACAAGGAAAAAGCCCTGAAATTGAAGCATTACTGCTAGGATGTATGGTAAGTATTTCAGTACTTTCCTAGGTCTCTTAGTATTTGCCTTCACCTCCCCAATATGTATTCATCCTGCACCTTGAGCTACGTCTGCATTTTGAAGGTGCATCACATGCACCAGAAGATACGCTCCAGTACAGTACGTGAACCTTTCTCTTTGACATTCTGCTCTAAAAATGATTTGAAGCTAGGGAAAATACATTGTGTTCCACTATGCAAATAGCAACTTCCCTGTATAATTATAGTACATCTTGCTGAGAATTGCATCATGACCAGGATGGTACTAAGAGGACAAACATTTAACCACTATTCTTAGTTTGGTAGAAAATTTTTCCCATGTTACATAAACACGTACACACCCGCGTATGGGCAGCGCCAATCTCCTCGTTGTTTTTACTTTAGTAAAGTAACAGTTATCTTCCATTTGAATAGCTTTATTTTGTTAGTGTCTTAAACCAGGTAGCAACTTTTCTGACCATCTTCCTTCACAATTATTCTTCCCTTCTCTTTACCACCATCACCTTAACTTTCCATAAGGCGAGACTGTAAAACAGGCATAAAAAAAGGCATTGATTCCAAAACATCCTTAAAACTTCCATAAAATAATTCACTTCTCAATGTGTATTCAACACAAGAGGGGACTGCCCAGGAATTTCTCCTGTTTTCATAACAAGGATAGCTGACAAAAGAAGAAATAGGATATATTTCCAGTCCGCACAAGTTCCCCAGAAGCACTGGGAACAAAACACAACAGATTTTTGAAGATACCATCTAAACTTTGCAAGCTCTTCCATACATTGGCCTGAAGTATGAGAGGCGCAAAACTCTTCTGAACAAATGCAGCCCTGTATCATCTTCCTTGCACACCTCTGTCAGAGTCAGCCAACTTGGGGTAACCACGCCTGAGCAGCAGCGCATTAAAAGAAGACACAGAACAGCTAAGAAGAAATTAAGTACTCAAAAGCTACCCTTGGTATAGTGATTTGGACTCCTTATTCAAGCTTTTGATAATACTTCAAAATCCAGATTTTCATTTCTTTGGCTACAGAAGGGTAAAATATTAAATACAGATTCTGCTCGCTATTGCCGTCCTAGATGTTCAGTGTCAAATCTAAAAAGCATACAGATGCTGTTAAGGATCCAGTTCCAGTCTTCCCGATCCAACCAGGCTGTTAGATACACATATAAAACTATCAGCTTCAAAAGAGCTTACCTGTGTGCTCAAGTGCTACATTAAACTGGAAATTAAAAGTGTGGATCTTAACCTAATTGAAAATCATGATCAACACGGCGCAGCTTCTTCAAAGGGCAAGGGAGGAGTGGGGAGAAGGACAAGTTATTTTAACTCTACAGTGTGGAAGAAAAATCTTCATTTGCTTCCCAATGCATGTTCTAGTTTATACAATGAACACATGGACAACTAAATTCTAGTTTTGAAAAGAACCCTCCTTTTATCCTAAAAAAGTACAGTTGTGGCTTTTAATGAGAAACCATTCAAAACATGTTGCTACTGCTGTTTTTGAAGGTAATAAAGTTATTTTATTCCGCAAATTAAGCTGTGCTTCGTTTGCACATGCAAGTGGCCGTGGATGTTTGGGGCCCGACCACAGGGATGGTGAGGGATGCCCATCGCCCCCTGCTCCCAGACCTCCCTAACACACACAGGGGAAGGGGACCACCAGACAAAGCTGGCTAGCTGCTACACCAAAAGAGAAGCGACAAAGAACTGTGCTTCACCATCTGAGGACCCCACAAGTCCTTCAGGAACCGAACCTCCTCAGATAAAATTTTACCTTTTAAACAGCCAGTTGGAGGAGGAATAAATTGGCATGGATTCAGCTGTAGCAACACGCAGATATCGCACCGCTCCTCTCATTTTTCGCCTCGTATTGCTTTGTCTTGGCTCATAATAGTTTGTTGAGGGACAGTGGTTTTATAGACAAGTCAAAATATGCCATACTTATCCCATCTTAGAGACAAAATCTGTCAGGTGGGTACAACCAGCATTGCACACCCATTCCTGGGGTTGACTTCAACTGTTTTAATCTTGGAGACAAACTAAGTAGTTGTGTCTCCACTATGGTTTTTGTAGTGTACATATTCTAATTATTTCACACTGAAAACACGTGCTTTTTTGATCTGAGGAGATATTCTGCCCCTAACAAATACAGCACGCCAGCAAAGAGCAGCTGCTGCTGTAGACGCAGCGCTTCCTGTGAAATCTGTGCTTTGCACATGGATTTTGAACGTCCCCCTTCACCCATGCCTCTGAGCTGCCCAAGTAAAACAAGCTATACTGGTTAAAGAAAAAAAAAAAATACATTTTGCCTGTAACTAGGCTTGACTTTCTTCCAGCACAGGTGTACGCTCAGAAGTCGTCCTCGCGCCCCAGCCAACAAGTGCCAGCAGACGCTGGGAGCGCAGGGAGCAGGCACGCAGGTAACGCCCAGCTTTTCCCGGGATGACGCCTGCCTGAAAAGCAGGATTTACTGGGCTTGCGTGCGCGGGGGACACTGCAGCCACCTACCTCCGGTTTGGGAGCCCACCGAAGACAGCAGGCGGCTGCCCCAGACAGAACGACGGCTTCTGCCCGTGACTCGTTCGCAGGGGGAAGCGGGGACGATCCGGTGCGGGCACAGGACGTGCCACCGGAGCCGAGATGCTGGGTACGCCCTTGTCTACCTTCCATCTTGTCACCCGGCCGTGAACCTAAGGCTTCGTTAGCTAAAGGCACCTTCCAGAAAGGCACCTGGGCTTAACTTGCATATCTGACAAGAAGGGAAAATCAGTTCTGTTCAGCGATTTGTTTCAATAGCTGATCGCATCCATTGTTAAAACGCACGTCCCTTGAATATTTGAAACCTCCTCACTTTAATATCCCTTTATCTTTTTTTTGAACTTTATTAGCTAGATATATTCACCTCTTGACCTTCCGAGAAATTAAAAAAAAAAATCTCCTTAAGCCTCATTATTAGAAATCTTTTTTCCAATCTTTAAACATTGCAGCTCTTTTCTGCCTTTCTAACTTAGAAGGGATCCAAGTGCCTACTCAAGGCAATGTAAGCATGACTGATCAAAAGATTTGGAGCTATTCTTTAAATCTTAATAGGGATGAACAAGCACACACAACTTTACCTGGATCTTCATTCCCCAACAGATTAAATGAACATTACTTCATTTAATAATGCTGCCAGGTTAAAATGCTTAAGTTTCTAACATTTATAAATTCAGAGAATACTCACATCCTAAGGCACCAGGAAAAATGCTAGTACTCATTATTTGAGCAAGGAAAGAAAAATCTTTAAAATCATCAATTCACTTTCATTCTCCATACAGAAGAGCTATACATGTAAGATAGCCCTTGTTTTATAAATATTTAATCAGCTTAGCAACAATTAAGACCACATGGGTCATGCTACCTTTGATTAAAAACCACACAGAGGGGAAAAAAACAAACTTTGTTTTTCTTGCAATCCATTTTCTTCACTCTCATTCACAGCCATGGAGGGGGGGAAAAAGCTGTAGTGTGATCACTCAGAATCAGGTTGTAAGAAGCAAAGGGAGAGCACGCTGCAAAAACGTTATGCTCTCCCTCTTCTACATAAAATTAGCTCTTTGTCACTGCTTGCTTGCACTGCGATCCTTGAATTCCCTTGGGCAAAGAGCAGTATTGATTCGAGTCAAACTATCTGACCCGAGGGAGGCTGTAGAAGGGAGAGGGGAAGATGATCCAGCCTGAAACTTGAATGAATGTGTCTTATCAGCTGCTAATATGGCCATTAGTGTGGAAAGCTGCTCAGTTCCACCTTGCTGCCTGCTGTCCCCAGCGCCTTCCTCACCCTCCCCTCAGACCCAGAGAGCAAATGCATTCGCCATCCCTTACAAGGAACACACTCAAAGAGCAGCAACAGGAGAACCAGAACAAGCTGTGCCCCCCATTCCCTCAATACTGTCCTCGTTGCACTTGACCCACGCGACTTTGAACACGCAGAGCTCGGAGAAAAGCACATCCATACGTGAGCTTGCTGAAAAACATGACCCGCAACACGCTCCGTACGCTTCAAGGCTTGTTGGGTTGCCTGATGGATGAGAAACAAAGGGCTTAACAGACTGCTGGAATGCAAGTCAGAGCGTGCCCAGGTCTCCAGCTCCAACATCTCGCACCTCTTCTGCGAGAGAAAGCTGCGGCTTCCCCTCCTCGGGGCTCCACTCGCTGCCTCTCCAGCGAAGCAACCTCAACACAGCTGGAAAGCCCAGGCTCTCTGACCAGGCAAAGGAAACCAGATTATCGTCCCGTACAGCACATCTGCTTGTGTGCCACCACTTTATCAGCAGATTGTTGATTAAGACAGACATACTGGCAATGAGAAACAGATCAGCAGCTTGGCATTTGTTCTACTTGTGGAACCTTTCAGAAACAGCCTTGCTTTGCAGTGAAAGCAACAAACATCTGCTCTGGGCAAATACAAACATTAGAGAATCCAAACACTGCAATGTTGTTCAAAAATTGGCTGAATGGATACAGAGAAACCAAACTAGACCTGCATTCAAGCCAGGCTGGATGGGGCTCCGAGCAACCTGCTCTAGCGGGAGGTGTCCCTGCCCATGGCAGGGGTGGAACCAGGTGGTCTTTAAGGCCTCTTCCAACCCAAACCATTTTGTGATCGACTCTTCCTAGAGCTTTTAAATGAAACTTTTTAATTTCTAATAACAGTTACAGTAAACTAATATTTCAGTAGCGCTTATGTAGTCAATAAAAAAGGATCACTGATCCCCCTTAAGAGTGTTCTTCAGAGGTCTGCCAACACAAAATGCTCGTTAGGATACTGCTAAACCCAGCAAGGCATCTTTTGGTGCTAGAGCCAAACCGCTTCCCGTTCCTTCCTTCCCGCCCAAGCCAACTGGAAACTGCATTTTCACAGTGATGATTTGCTGCTCGCCCATGAAGCAGCTCTCCGCGGGGCGATTTCAGAGTGCTGGGTCTATAGGACAAACAGCAGAAACACACCTTGGGATAGGAAGTCCCTTTCGGGGCAGGTTTGCTGCTATCCTGTCAAACTGCATGCTTACGCTAATAGCTTCACACACGTGCTGGCAAGCAAAACAAAGAACAATTCCCTACATCAGTTCCCATAAAGGCAA
Organism: Anseranas semipalmata; assembly: GCA_013399115.1. Classification (NCBI taxonomy): domain Eukaryota; kingdom Metazoa; phylum Chordata; class Aves; order Anseriformes; family Anseranatidae; genus Anseranas; species Anseranas semipalmata. The sequence continues at coordinate 515,763 of VXAA01003401.1, read as the reverse complement.
GCGATAAGACTGTAAACAGAGAAAAAAAAAATCACACACAGCTGCTTGATCCATTGTTCCATGCTGCAAGGATGTTGTGTTAAATATCACTGTAGAAGGAAGTCAAAACTGCTCCGGAGCACAGGAAAATGCTTGGAGGAACGGGAGACTTGGACCTGAGACTGCAGAGCGGCAATCCGAGAGGAGCTGCTCAGCACACTGTCGGAGAACAGCTGGAGAAGCACAGCAGATGCCCAGAAGATGATCTCCTCCCAGTCCTGCAGCCTGCTGACAAGACGCATCACCACCCGTGGTACAAGTCAGCAACTACGGGATCACTCCAAGTGATAACAATAAGAAAAAAAAAAAAAAAATCAAGCCTGAACATTACGTCTGAACCTAATTCTGAACTCTCCGAAGGATGAGATGAAACATACTTAAAGAAACAAACTGCTTATGAACTTTTTAAGAGCCTCAGACACAGATGGATCCATGCTGAAATTCCAGTATGTGCTTACCGGAGAACAGACACACTGCAATTATTTTTCAAGAATAAGACAATGACAATATTTTACCCTCATTGTACTACAGTTTGTCTCTCTAACGTAACTGCCTCATCACTATCACACTGAGAGCAGACTTGTTATGATAAACTATGCTATGCATACAGTTGCCACAACTTCCTATCGAGACAGTCATGGTAGCGAAGCTGAGAACTTATTCATCTATCTAGACTTTCAATACATGTAAACAACCAGAAGTTCAAATTATTTATGCAGTCTGCTGAGTTCTGTGAAGCAGCAAGGAGCTCCCTCCAGCCCCTGCCCTTCAGAAGTGCTACAGCTGGGCTGCAAGCTGATGGACAGAGCACCAGCAGCAAGTGTGCACACAGCTCCTTGTGGGAGCACCACTGAGAAAAGGGAACTGCTAACACATCAGGGAACACGACTGCCTTCTAAAAAAGCCCCAAACCTTGCTTTTAGTCCTTGAGCAATTTTTAGGAGAGCTGTTACTAATTCATTGGCCTTTCTAATACCCAGTGATGTGCTACCCTTTAAATTATATGCATCTGAGCATTGTGATGCCACTGTTGCTCACGTTTGCTCAGTGTTGACTGCAGAATTCTCCCAAAGGGAGCAAAGGTTAAGTCCAATTTTTTCCCTGCAAGGAGAGCACAAAGATGAGCCATGGATATCCCTCTAAGACAAAAGACAAATCATTCTGCTCTTCTCTCATCCCGTACATTTTACTGCTGTTGGTTAGCATCGCATAAAACCGCAAGCAGAGGGGTTAGGCAGACATCCCACAAAAAAAGATGAAGATGTTAAATTTTTCTATGCTTCAGAGGCTGGGTCAAAGTGCCATCATAAAAAGATACGTCCAGCTCCTTTTTATCACCTTTTGTACAGTTTCTCTCCTAAAACTTCCAGGATAAGCCGCCGTGAGACAGGCCACGTGCCACTTTGAGGGTTGAAGCGAGGAACGTGCTGCAGCTGTTTGCACGCTCACCTCCGGGCTGCCGCAGCAGCAGCAGCTGATGCGGGTGTGTAGTCACTGCCCGGCTTTTGTTTTTCAGAACAAGGAGAAAACACATTTTTTCCCCTCCCTCGTCTGGGAAACAGGAAATAGGTTCTTATAAAGGCTCTCCCACATACAGACAGGGCAGGAAAAAGGTGGAGTTTGGCAACGTTGAGATTTGTTCTTCAAGTGCAGCCCAGTAATTATTCTAAGGTAAGCGACAGGATGGCTGGGCTTACTGGTGTTTACCCACTCTGGCACTGCTGTTTTCAAATATAAATACATTTCACACAGACTTACTTATAAATGTACAGAATCGTTTATTTTTACCCACGTTTTCAGGTGGTTAGACTCTTGCAGAGACTTTATGTACCTTTACATAAAGGCAACAAAAGCAAACGAAATATGCCTGTTTAAATAACTGTACAAGTTAATTAGTTCATAAGCTCCTTATAAAGTGGCTAGACATTTTATCCCTATTTCATAAATGAGACCGTACTGTTTCAAGTGCAGAATATCGCTCCCCAGAGCGCACAAAGTCCTACACCTCCACTTCAGAAGCCATAAACAAGTAACAATATTGTCTTTAGCCGAGGGGGAAAAAAAAAATCATTAGGACAGGAAAGTATGTGGATTTTCTAGGAATGTCAGTTACTTAATACCTGTAAGTTCTGGTGTCTGGGAGGTCTGAGAGACAGATCTTCCTGCAGATCTGACGTATTCCAGGATCATATGTTAAAAACAAGTAACAGGGGAGAAAAAAAGTGAGCATGATCAGACTGAAGACTCTCCACCGAAAGATCCTGAGGTGCTTGTTTGAAACTGCGCGTGTGTGAGCTACCCGAAAAATTCCTCACATAACCAGTCCATGAGACGGGCTTTTCACTAGCCAGAGCCTGAATGTTCCTGTGACCACCTCCTGCAAAAATCTAGTTTATTTCACATGAATGCTGCAGAAGGCCTTTCTAGCCATTCTAGTGAGTTTGGGAAGAAACCCACCTCGGGAAAAGCTTCTTCCAGCCGAACCTGTGGGAGCAGCTGTGGAAGACGCTGCAGGAATACAACCACGACCGCCTAACGTCTGGGGGTACCGAGCACACAGTGCACACAGCTTGCCTTTGCTTTTACACAGGATGCCCTGCCCTGCTTTTAGAACACAAAAGTTTGCACGAGATCACTTTTTGTAATGTATGTTAAATTCATTCTAGGTTTAGAACTTTTTAAAAGCTTTTCATCGCACAGGGACAGCACAATTTGGTTAAAACAACAAGTTTTAGACAATTAATATCCCAAACTGTGTATCTGGCAAAATAAAGAAAAAAAATTTAAACGTGCTCAGTATCCAGCTCTCTCATAGTTTACGCTGCCTGTATTGAGAACAGCTCCACATGCACAGACCACAATTAATCAGCAGCTCTCAAAATCGTTTAAATCACGTTTTTCTTCTCTAGCATATGCCTCCAACACAAGTTTGCACGTGCCCGAATCCCATATTCCTCCATCATAGCACACCTACCATGAGTTCCAGCTTACGCCAGCGTGGTCCGTGCACGTACCCTGCCACATCCCCTCCGGCAGTTCTTCCCCCTTCCCTCATGCCCAAACCCCCAGCTCTCCCCCTGTTCCAGGGGGCTCCAAGCGTAAAGAGAAGACCCAGCTAGTTTTCCAGCTTGCTGCCTCCAGCCAACAAGCTCTCCTGCCTTGCCCTTTGCCATTGCTGCCTATCTTTTCCCCTGTCTCCCGATCCCTGCAAAGACAGCAGGAAGGAGCACACCATGCGGCCGGTTCCCACCCAAGAAAGGGGACCGGTCAGGAATTCGGGGCAGACAAGCTCTGCAAGAAACAAACCACTCCCAGCACAGGCAACCTCCTCCGGCATCACAGCACAGGGTCCCGCATGGAACAACTCTTCCTGCGCTGCTCTCGGCTTCCAGGCCGCCTCAGAAAGGCATCGGCATTGGTTGCAGAGTTCAAGGCATTCCCCAGAAGGCATTTCATACCCTGAAGCTTGAATACGGCTAGAGAAAGCTCCTAAAAGGCAGTTTTCAGATCACGGTCAACAGTCAAGCGATATGCAAGTCTGTCCAGTCCCTGCTATGACGGATGACAGGAGGGAAACAAACAACGAAGCTAGTACATACGACTCTCACATTAAAGAGGTGCTACAGACCCAGGCAAATAAAGTTTTTTAAACAGCGTGTTTTAAAACCATACTCTGCAATGCAAAGAGAAAGGTCCCTCATGAAACGAGGGATCAGTGCAACCAGCACCAATAAAAGGGCAATGCTCTTTCAGCAACGCGGTCACGTAAAGCATTCAAACCGCTTAGAGCACTAACCTGGATGGGAGTCAGTCTCTCTCAAAAAGCCCTGTTCCAAACACTGAGAAAAAAAGATTTTTTAATAAACTTAAGTACAGTGAGAATACTGAGCGTATTACAGAACACATCATTTAACCCCTATAAAAATAAATATGTGCTCAATGTAGTTCATCTTCAAAGCGTTCTCCGAGCATCAATCATTACAAAAATCCCTTAAAACAAGCTCTACGAAATCAAGTTACAATGAAAAAATGATTAGATTCCCCTCAGAAAGCTACAGCGGTTACTGTATCAAGAATATACTCATAACTAGAACTGAGTAGGAAAGCAAAGACTTGTCTGCCAAAGGAAGGGGTTCAGCTCTTTGGAGTAATGTAGCTTTATGACTGCTGTGAAATAAAGCTAAGCCAATAAAACCTGACACACACGAAGTCAGTGTGGTGCTGTCAGCTACCTAACATTCGGCATTAGGATCTCTCCTGCCAATGCAGATGCTTCCTTATCTTTAGCATCCTTCAGCATTGCTGCTGCTCTCTCCCACCCATCAGAAGGAACCCCCATTTTCTTTTAGCTGAGCTAGCAGCAAAATGAAATAAGTGATGTTTCATAGTTGGCAGGACAGAGCTTTGGGACTGGAAGATAAAAATTATTAACAAGTTCTGCTTTATTTTTCTTTGTTGGCTTTAGAGCGGACCATACTCAAGAATCCCCCTAATACCGCTATGAGGAAAGAAACCTCAACTTACATCATCATTATTGTACGTGTAGTGTGACAGCGGGTAAAGGAAGAAAACAAGCTCCCATTGTATTGTAATGGAAAGCTTGAATCCACTGAAAAGCTATTAAAATGGCTATATTTAATACATTTGTTCATTATGATCTCACGTAATTATATTCCAGTTAAAAGCTCTAGTGCTCAGAGCATCTCAGAGGGAAGCAGCAGAAATAAACTGCCTGTCGCAGCTCAAGCTACTGAATCTGCAATTCACAGCAACTGATGTAAGAGTTTAGAGTTAATTTACAGCCCCTAATTATTATTAATGGGCTATAAATGGGGATGTTAATAGTTCTGGTGTAGAACAGATAAATTATACTTTTAGTGGGCACTTCTTGCCTTACATATATACTGCCTGCTTTACAAGCCCTGACCATACCACGTACTCCACAAGGCTGTTTCCTTTGAGTAAGGGAGGGCAGAAAAACACAGAAGGTGCCAAAAACCAACCAAACAAAAAGATTAAGTGTCAATTGTTTTGTTGTTCCCTGTTCTGGCCCGAGGTTGTTAATGTAACAACCCCTTTGTAACACCCAAATCCTAATATGAGCATTTATCACCACTTGAGATTCTGTGTAAGAGCAAGGACGACAGCTGCCTTGAATTTGTGCCACAACATTGTTTTATAGCAAAAGGTGAGCCATTTCCAGTCAGTAAGCACGCACACCACAGGGAAAGAAGCGGGAATACACACGCACCAGAGCCACAACAGCACATCCCGGAGATGCTTCTGGTACTTCCGAGGTGTTGCTGTTAGCGGCACGTAGGTAGCTATGGGAATGAATATATACTCCTATAGGCTGTTCTTTGATTTAAATATTTCAAACTGCAGGAGTAAGTATTAAAATGAGCATCTTTATATGTTACAGCCTGAGATTTTCATTTCTTAATCCCTTCTTCACACAAAAGCAACAAAGATTTTTCTTGCTATAATATTATCTGGCAAGTGTTTCGGTTTCAGAATTACATTACGGTATCAGCCTACACTATATGCTCCACTGACCCGAGGAACTGGCTGATCAAGAGCCTACCTAAAAACTATTTTATATTTCAGATAAATGTATATTTTCCCCAGTCATCCGCAGCATTCACCACGAAGAAGGCTCAGTTCCAAATCCATATTTGGGAATAGCTCTATTAATATAACACAAGAATGACTCACAGGGCAAGTTCTAATGAAATCTCCTATTTAGAAGCATTGAGCTTATAATACTTTCCCCATATAAGGCCTAAAGTTGAAAACTTTACACATACATTGTTAATGAAAATAAAAGTGCTTAAACTACTTTTGCCTGCTCATACATGCAAAGAAAAAAATATCCCAAAGAAAACACGTGTGAGATCATAAATCTTGCGCTGTAGGACAAATGCTACCAGAACAGCCAGACTGAATGGAGAGGACAAGTGGCACAAAACCGGTGCCTACAACCCTTATAAGAGCAGCCCCACTCCTGATGGTGGTGAATACCCCATCGGCTGGGTGTTACGTTTCGAGAAGAACCGCTGCCAGCTTCAGGAGGTAGAAGAGCAAGCCCGCAGCTCAGCGACACGGGAGCACCAAGAGCCGTGGCTGACCGAGAGCAGCGAGGTCCCCTCGAGCCACCAGTGCTGGCACGACATCTTGGCTTAGGCTTTTGTGACACCACAAAGCATTTTAAAGAAGACTCTCCAAAAGCAGATTCCCAATCCAACAAAAACTGAAGTGGATAATCGACATTTTTGGCCTTAAGCTGACAAATGTTTGCTACGCTTTCCAAGGATAACAGTCTGCATTACTACCCCAAGATTTTCCCTTTTTTAAGGGTAGGAACTGCGGTAATTTGGGAGGATTGTAAAACAGTTCAAACAGCTGCTTCTCCTCAGATAAGATATTTGGGTGTTCATATTACTTCTGTCTGCCAGATGAACTATTTTAACAGGCTTTCATGAGCTGCTTGTCACATCCTCTAACATTATTTTTCCTGCAGTTGCAACGAGCCTTAAAAAAAGAAAGCTTTCTGAAGTAAACTTACTGTGCTTTCTTGTTTCTACATTTTTGGGCAAAAGAAATGCAAGACACTACTTTTTCTCCCTGGCTCGTTTTGCGTCAGTACAAGAGGGAAGCATACAAGAAAAATAAATTCCTTTTCAGTTTCAGTGCTTGGCTCAAAATCAAGAGTCATTAGTTTAAATCAGTGGCTCGGAGCAGAGGAAACAGATCTTGAGGCCAACAATATTTTATCAGGGTCGGTTGAACACCCATTAATCATTAAGATATTCCTAAATATTTCTTCCCTGTCCAAACAGAATGTGTTTCAAGGCATCACTTCCTTCTGGTTTGATTATATAAAATCACCTTCAAGTACACAGAGTCCTGAGATGAAGGTGGCAAAAAAGCATCGCCATGGTTCTGTTCCAGTCCTGAAGCTCGCTGCACCCGTGGCATTTTGGAGCCTTCCTCCCTGCCAGATTTCCGAACGCACAGTCCAGCCCCGTTCCTTTTGCACTGAAAGCGTCCCAGGTGAACACGGCACACAGTCAGCAGTGCAGGATCAGGTCAGGGAATGGAGGGAAGATGAAATAAGTTAATGAACATTTAAACGTTTTACTTTTTGCTACACATCTGTTTCACCGAATAACCTCTTCTACGTGCCGTTCGCTTTCCATTACCGCCCGTTTGGGAAGGCCGCTACGCGTGAGTTGCGGAGATAATTGCTTACAGTCCTACCAGTCATCTTCAGGCTGTTTTCAAGTTTCCAAACCTTCACTGATTTAGAAAATATCGCAGACCACGTATCCCTTGCCAGAACAGCTGTGCCAATCAGCAGAGAGAGGAGGCTTCACAGAGCTGTGTCCCCAGAAATCCCACTGCAGGTGCAATTGTACTTAGCAGACTGTTTCTCAGTGTGTCCTGTGATATTTAAAGCAAGGTCAGCAAGCTGCCAGCTGCCCAAAGGAGCGCTCTGCTCCTCTAATTGCAGGAGCTACTTACCACCGCAGAGAAGCTCTCCTACCATGGGCACAGTGATAGCAAAGCAGCATGGACACAGCTCTGTCCCCACCACTACAAAGGTTATAGGAAGGCCCATGCATAATGGTTTTGAAAGGCACAGGAAACCTAGACGACACCACCGAGGTTCAAGCTGCACACTTGTTTCGGGTGGGCTGAGGTCTTATCTTGTAAAATGCATGCTCGGATTGACACCCTTCCTTAAGTCATTAAGAGAAAGAGACAGCGGAAGCCGATGTGCAATAAACTGTATTCGTTTATTGACACCTCACCAGTGTGCAAAGACTTGCACCGACTACTGCTGACCCCAAATACTAAAGGGACAAGAGAAAAGTATAAAAAAATAGCGTTTGCCAAGAGAAAACATACTGAAATGGTTACAGCGCTGGTGCATTTCCACTGCCAATAAACGCAGCACCAAGCAAATAGAGCGATATCGTCCAAGGTAAAATGGCCTTAAAAAGAAATCCTTTATAAAAAGGCATTTGCAATGCAAAGGAGTAGAACCAGCACACCGCAGGCTAACACGTAAAGCAAAGCTGACTTAATACTGTCAGAACGATGCTGGCAGGTAAGGCGTCTGCTTTGGTCTCAGCAAGATAAGGTAGGTCTCCTCACCCACCGGAGGTTTCTGTCTCCACAAACAACTCAACCATCACCTGCTTAAAAAAGCAAAAGCACACATGCCCATGTCCAGTGGCACCAACTCAAAGAAAACATGTAAATCACCATTTTTAAGTGAAACTCTGGACTTTTTATGAGTTTCCAGTTTACACATGTGCAGCTCTAACACTAGCATCAACCAAGGTGTGATGAAACAGGAGAAAGGCAAGGCAGGGGGAGCTTTTAGGTGGTATTGGTATTATTGTTTGAAAACACTTCCAAATATCTTAGCTCCCCTTTCAGTCTCCCTCCCTCTTGTGAGTTTACGAAGTGCAATCAGTGCCTGACCAAGTTATACACGAAGAAAAAAATAATTATTGTGATGACTCTTGCTATAGCTCCTCATCTACAAGAGAAACGAAGGGTCAATTTTTCTGAAAACTGGACCAAATGCCTGCAGTTTTGGGGAGTACCTTATGATGTCTAAGACAGAACTGTTAAAAGGAAGAGCGAGCATCTTTGTTGCAAAAAAATGCAAGGGTTTTCACATAACCCCTATATCCCGGACTGGGCTTCTCCCATCAGTGCAATTCTCATGCACTACACTGGGAGCAGCCATCCCGCTGCAACCGTGTCCCCGCCGCGCGCAGGTCCCCGCCGCAGCCGTCGCCTGCATCTGTCCTACAGCATTCCCAAGCACCGAGCTCCCCTCGCCTGGCGCGACCTGCGAAACAGGGTGCCGCTCCACCTGGCGAGAGGAACACGCTGTCCCACACTGAAACCCTACAGATCAAAACAAGCCTTTCTGCTGACATGCCAAAAGTCGAGGCTGAACAGGAAAACATTATTTGAAGCTCTTTTTTCCATTACCTTGCATTATTAAACTATCTAGGCAAGAGATAAACATGAAAGGAATTTCTTTAATTAGATAAATTCACTCCTCAGCACTGCTGTTTAATGGAGCACAGCACATCAGCATGTTAGAATCAGATAATATTGCAGTATCCCACAAACTCACAGCTGAAGCTTCTTTTCCATGCAAACATCTGGGTGCCACCGGTTTGTACCCACTGTAATACAACGCTCCCAGTTCAATGATTGCCATAAAATGTAATGCCAGGTATGCACTGGGCCACAAGTGAAATTCCTTAAAATGATTATGCAGCATCTTGCAAGTTAGAACAAGGCAAAACAGATGCACAGGGTGATCTTGCACAACTTATTTCCCCTAAGTTCTATACCATGCATGCATTCATTTTTAATAAACCTCAAATCAACTACAGACTGTGCTTCCCGTATGCAACCAAAACCTAAAAAACTCCTTTAACATAAACAATATATACACTAAATTTTGCATTTCAGCAACATTTATTAATTAACTCCCTAAATTAAGATAATCTCTCAGAGGGTCAACAACCTCTGCCAAAACAAAACAAAAAACAAATTAACGCTAATATATTCCTAACCTCTATCTACCACAAACTCAGTCCTGCCAAGTGACAAACTCATCTTCCAGCTTAAAACCAAAGACTGCAAGACAGTACTGCCAAATATTTCCGACCTGATCTGCTTACGTGCCTCACCCCTCTTGTGCAGGGGCTGCCAATCTTCTGCGCGAGGGGCCATGAGCTTCAAGCCAGCAGGCACTTTCGTGCTGGCCTCCACGCTGCACTCCGGAGCATACCTGGGCTCCGCGGGGATGAAGCACTAAGCCAGTTGCACCATGAGGCATTCATCACAGCGCTTACTCATTACAGATGCTTAAAAGCAGCAAAGTGAAACGATGCTCCAGGACTAACACCTTTCTTCATTTGTCAAGTCACCAGCCAGGCACTGACAGCTAACACAGCGACGTGGAAATACAAGTCCTCTTCAGTTCAGGTATGCTGCGCTGAGGAATAAAACCTACGTCATCTGAAGACATACCATGCTTCTACACTGGTAAAATCAAAGGCAATTATAAAAAAATCCTTTCACCTGAAAATTCTCTGATTTCAATTATTACATAGAAGTTAAGATTCCTTAAACACGAAGTATCTAGTTATGTTCTTTACAGATATGGTACATCCTCCGTTACTGGAGGGATTTACCAGCAGTCAGAGAGAAAAACCAGTATTTTTAAAATCACAGAAATCTTAAGGTTATCTCAGAGTAGTTTTAAGTGCTTGAAACTACTTAAACTGATTTTTAGACTGACTAAATTTAAAGTCATCTGTATTGCCTATCAAGGGAGCATCACATTTAATGAGCGTAGCCCTTGTCTGCATCAAAAGCCTGGGCTGCTTGCTGGCAAGCACTTAAATTACCACTGGCATCTCCTCAGGAATCACACGGTTCCCAGTGCTTTGGTGGTTTTTACCAAGCAGGAGCTCCTTCCACTCTTAGATCAGACCCACCTCATTTCAACACACAGGCGGCTCTAGCCCTCCCCCAGACACACACACGCTTTAATAGCGAATCCAACAAAATGCTACGGAGCGCAAGCTAAACAAGCTGCGTGTCTCGCACGCTGCGATCCTCCGTTATTTTCGAAACGGAACACTTGGTTGTTATTTCACGGACCCCATCACTAGAAAGAAAAATAAAGGCTTCCGTTTTCGTGCAGCTTTAATGAGGAAGACTCACAAGAGGATGCAGGCTTTCTTACCCGTTCAGCGTGTATGAACCATTCCTCTTGAGCCTCATACTCGCAGATAAGAATCTCAGGAAAAAATCCAGACTGAGGAGGCTTGTCCTTTGCTATAGCAGAATGCAGGCACCTGTTTGGTGGCTGTGCCTTTTGCTAATCAGGGGATCTCTTTCCTGTTTCTCTGAGTCATCAGCAAGGAACAATGAGAAACCGCCACCGGAGCCAATTAGCAGGAAGCCCAGAGGAAACTGCCCGCAGCCCAGCGAGGCTGGAGGTGTAAAGCGGCCCCAGCCCACCTCCCACAGCGTCCCCGAGCCCACCGGGAAAAAGCAGCACAAAATCACGGAGAAAGGTGTTTTTTTTTTTTTAAATATATATAAAATACTACAACCACCCTGCTTTTGCAGGGATAAACCTCACAGAAAACTGTATTGTATTGGCGAGCTGCTCTTCTTCCAGTGAGTCTGAAAGCAGCTTCAGATAAATCCCCTCCTTCTCACGAGCCCTGCTGCGACTATCACTCAGGTATTCAGCACCATGCAACTAAACAAGCCCTAAATAACAAATATTCAGACTTCTGCCCCCCCCAATATCAAGGTGGAAGCTACACAAGTGGAAAGGAACATGTCATCTGCAATTAAAGGCTTATTTTCCTTTTAGAAAGGTAAAACCCGACAGATCTGAAGTCACACTCGAACACCGCAGAGAAAAACAGCCTGCAGCAGCCCAAACCCCCGGTCCCGCTGTCTCTGATGGGGCTGGTTTGCTTCCTTTTCTGCTCAACCCACCGTTCCCCGAGAGCTGCGGACAAAACAGCTGTGCAGCTGAACGCCAGGACCAGAGGTACGGATCTGCCACACACAGCGCAAATTACTCCGGGTAATTACTGATCGCTTGCTGGGAGCAAGTCAACGCTGACTCTAGCAATAAATCATTGAAAAATATTTTGAAAAATGAATGTTGGGGTGACTCTCACTTGTGACCTGGATGGAACTACTCTGGGATAGTGGGAGAGCTACGCGCTAGCCAAATGTAAAGATTAAATATTTACTACCTAACAGAGGGAAGCAATGGATAGGGGCCCACAAAACTCCAGTCTGAGTTCAACATTACTCGATTTTAATGGCCCAAAGACTAAAGACATGATGTTTATCAAACTGTGAATTGTCATCCTGATCCTGTCTTCACATTGTCCTTTTAGAGCTGTCATCTGAAAATTTAACAGTTTTTTTTAAAAAAAGGCAGCCTAAAAAGGAGGCAGAGTGCTCCATTTCTTTCTAGATACCATATATCATACAGGCAGGTGTACTGAACCATACCAATACAGGGACCGATTAGATCACAAACACTGATAGAAAACAAGGTTACAAGGGATTACAGGCTAGGAGAAGAAATCAACAATGTCATACTGTTGCTAAAAAGGCACTGAGGCTGAGCTGTGCAAGTATGCTAATTCTGCAAGGTAGGAAGTAATTTGTCTTGGCATCCATCAGGCCCCATCTGGAATACCGGGTCCAACCCTTGGCACCCTAGCTGAAGACAGATGTAGAATTAGCTGGAGTCCAGGGGGCACCAATATGAAGTTTATCCACCCCAAAGAGGGGAAAACTGAGGGAGGAAAAACAATATAACACCTCCTCCCAAGAATGTAAGAGAAAGGAAACAAAATGTTCTTCCTGCTCTATCCACCACACAGGGACTTGAATCAAGCAAGAAACAAAACAGGTCAGCACTACAAATGTCTTCTTTGTCTTCTAAGTACAGGAATAGATCGAGCTTCCTCTATCGCAGGCCCTTGAGATGATCTTGCTCCAGAGCTGGGGATTGACCAGGTGACCTCTCCAGGTCTCGTTCAGCCTGAGCTTTCTATGACTTGCTCCTGTTACTAGCTGGAAGAAGGACTGAAAACTGTGCTGTGCAACCACGAGGCAAACTAGCCCAAGTCAAAGCAGACTACAGCATGCTTCAGAATTTTTTTCCCCCCAAAAGTCACGCTGGCCAGGACTGCCGAGAGGTACAATGCCTTATGACTACAGAGGCAGCAGCACGCTGCTTGTACCATACATCATGGGAAAGAATTACACTTCATGCCCTTCCCAGCCCTCAGCTTTGCAGAGATTCTACCCGATGGCGGCTGGCACCAGGACCTGGTTCTGGCGGTGGCCAGGCCCTGCTGTCCCTCACAAGGGACTGAAGATGCAGCATGGCTACAGAAGACAAGTTCAGTGTCTTCATCCATCCTCCCAGTCTTGGATGAAGCAGACATGTTCTGGCAAGCATATCAAAGAAAACTAGGGTGGCTTATTTCACTAATAATTTGGAGAAGAAAAAATAGTTAAAGTTAATCCAAAAGTTTATGTAAAAGTCTTTTCTAAATTCCATGCAAACCCAGAAGTCAAACCAAAAGTGCAGCTCAGTTTTCTTCTTGGAAGCAAAGATTTCTGGGAAAGACCTTCTGAGAGGTGGTCTTAAACCCAGGCTCAGAGCAAAGCTGGTATGTCTTCGGGCTTTCATTGAAAAAATCATGCCCCACTCTAAAGGTGCATCTGACAGTATAATTAAAGCTTATGCGACACTGTTTTTTGGGTACATACCAATTAGCATTGAAGCGCGCTAGCAACGCAGAGCGCAGGAGTTATCAGGAGGTGGTATCCGATGACTGTTACTTAACAGCAATGAAGTACTATTGTAAACTAGAGGATCACAACTTTTGTGATTAGAAAAGGACCTTTCCCCACCTTTTTTTGCTCCTGTCTGGATGCAAAATGCAAATGATGTACGCACTGATTTTATGAGCATTTTGTTTTTACTGGCTACCTCATTTCTTAAAAATAAATTGCAGCATTCTGTTGCTGCAAGCAGCTGCTGTTTTTTCCAACCTCTGCTTCTGCCCAAACACATCAATACTTTTTTCTTTTTCACTCCCCCATGCTCTTTCAGGGATTACAGCAGCACAAGGGTATGTGTTCTTCAACATCTCCATCTGAAAACTATTATAGGAAACCAGCAACTAAATATAAACCATCCAATCAGAGCCTGAGCCAGCCACACTGATGCTGGGATCCCAAAATGCTATCATGGACAAAAGCACTTACCACAGAACACAGCAAAAGTCGACTTGCCAACACGACTGCTTCAGAAACAATGAGTTCCTGCTTCAGAGAGGTCTTCTGGAGAAATGCAGTTGGTTAACAAAGATGAAAACCCTTATTTCTAGTCAACAGAAAAATAAGGACAAACTCGCTGAAGTTGGCCACTCTATGGTGAAGCAATATGCTGCACACATCATCTCCTACAGTATTTTTAATTAGCTGCACCTAAAGAAATACCTTTCTCCTCTCTCTCTACACATACACATTCCAGAGAAGAACGCACAAGCTGAATTATCATGACTGTGGTGAAAACATATGGGAGGAAGGAAGATATCTTTATGTCTCCTTCAGGTCCCTTCTGACAAATAAAGCATTCTTACAGTCCACTTCTTTTTTATTCCTTTCCCCAGGCAGCATCTACCAACTTTATCACGGATTACTTGTTCCCAGGCTAAACATTCATCCCATTACCGCTCTGCTTCCGAGGGGAATTCCAACAGGACCACTCGGCCCAGTTGTCCTGGAAGTTAGCTCAAGCAGTTCCGTAGACAAGAGAAATTAGTATGGATGATTTACCGTGTTCAGCCGTCTCCCAGCCACTTGCTACTTTGCAAACAGCATTGAAAGACCTCTGTTTCAATTACTATAAAAAAATTCTCCATTTAATAAGGAAATGTACATGTCAAATAAAAAGCCGGGTACAGAAGAGAATAGCTAGCCCTCTACTACTTGGAAAGGATTACAGTACACTCAGAGCTTAATTATTCATCCAGGGGATGTTTTGCATATGAATGAAACATCTTTCTACATCTAAAAAGAAACACTCACTAGCAACCTCAGTTCTCCACATCTGGTCAGGAAAGAGAGGAGACTGTGTGCCCATACGTACCCTATTTTCCAGAGTCATAGCTGTTCCACGTGTGTTAAAGTTACTTCTACAGCATGAGTGTTACTTTACACGTGTAACCTTGACCCATTCCATCCAATGTTTCTGCAGAATTCACTTGAACTTGGCACACAGCCCACTACTGAGGAGAGTAACTTTCTCCATCTCTTCTGGAAAAGACCTACCAGCGCAACGCTTAGCCTCTCTCCTACTGTCCAGCATCACAACTGGCACCTAAGGGCTGGCCAGGTTAATTCCTGAGATAATCAGTGAATCCCTAAACTGCTAGAAGAAACAGTTTTGAGTCTGCACTTCTGGTCCAATTATACACTTGCAACACTTTGTATTAGTTTATATATCATGCAGGGCACCAAACAGTGGGTCAGTCAGGCTCATTTTACTTATACTTAACTACTTAGCTAATTTAATTAGCTAATTTAAACACTTATTAGAGAAACAAGCGAACATCAATTGCTGTTGGGTATGGAATGAAGAAGTAAGCAACCTTTGCTAACAGGAGAAGGAGAACAGGAAAGTTGACTCTAAGACATAGCTGGAAATAAACATTTTCCCCAAATTCTGCAGATAGTGCTGCCTCAGCTTCAGAACTGAAGGTACTTCTTTGCCAAAGCTGTTAAGAAATCCCATTTCAGTGGGGGTTTTGGTTTAGTATTGAAGAAACCCTGTGTGAGGATACTACAATGGTCAATATACAAATGAAATCCGCATCACATTCCCTGGGTGCAAACAGAAAGCCATAACAAAAGTCCTCAATTTACTTCTAAGAGGAGATTTTTTTTTTTTTTTTTAAATGAATACAACAGCCCATCCTGATTTAAGGCAAAGATGACGGCAGCACTGAAAGGGTTATTGCATTCATAATATGCCAAACAGGACAGTGTTGGAGAAAGTTACAGATCTGAAATAACAGAAAAGCAATCCGCCTGGAAACGGAAAAGGGTGGGTGAGCAGTCTCTACCGGACGAGGGCAAAAGCCAGGGTTTATAAATTTAGAAAAAAAATACACACCCACACAAAACTTCTCAAGTAAGAGGATTTAAAAAAAAAAAAAAAAGAGAGACATTTTACAAGGCTTTTATATAAATTTTGCCTAATCATTCCTAATGGACATCTGCCCATGGCTTAATACAGGAAAGAACAAGCTTTCAGCGTGTGCCAGACTGTCTGAAACACAAACCTCTGGCACGCTGCCTGCTTTGATCCCCCACTTGGGGCAGCTTCCTGGAGGCAGGTTTGGAGCAAATGAACGTGGAGAGCTCTCTCTTTGGAAAGGCTGTCCAAAAGAGTTAATGCAATGCAAGTTTGGTATCAGGCTGCACGGTGCTTAACCGCATTGTTTGTAACTTCTTTTAAATGATACCTCATTTTTAAAGACAGATGCTGCTTGATAGAATTTAATACTAAGTTTCTGTGTTAATGAGAGGTCCTTACACAGGGTTAACATAAAACACCGTGGCAAAATAAATTTTGAGTGAGAGGTGAAAGCTGCCTTGCTTTGTGCAGATGGGCATGAAGACCAGCCACACGGACAACAGCTATTTATACAACTGTGGCAAATGGCTGTAAAGCATGAAGACCCCCATTCAGGTCAGCCCCAAAACTCCAGCAGTCTCAAAGGAAGGCTCATGAAGCAAAATAAATAGTAAGAGAAGATTGATGTTCTTGGCAAAAGCAGCGAGCAGGTAATTTAGAGCAGGCACTGCCCCTTCGGTCCAAGAACAGGAAACAACTGTACGACTTACCAAAACGCCCCACCCAAGAAGTCCCAGCCGGTATAAAAGTCTCTGCTGCAAAATTTAGCTAGTGATACAAGCCAGGAGAAGTCTGGGAGTACCGCAGAGGGAGAACCGGAGAGAAAGTTCTGAGAAAGAGACGTTACCTAAAATTAACTACACCAGATCAGACACATACGAATCCCTGAAGCCTATAAAACAAGCAGAAAGAAAAAGTTCTAAGTTTTCTACTGCATACCTCACCTCTTTCCTTTTTTTTTTTTTTTCCCCTTTTTAATTTAGCTAAGTGGTCTCACACTAAGGTGCTAAAATCTGCAAGCAATTTTTCTCCTAAAAGAAGTTTCAAACTAGATTGTTTTTAAATAATGAAACAGTACCCAGATTCCAATCCAGACAGCTGCTATAGCACAAGTAATACTTTTAGTATACAGGTCCTTTAACAAAGGAAGGGAAGTAAAATTCTTTAAATATTAGAAAAGGGCTGTAATTTTGGTCAAATATAGAATAATTAAAAATAAGAGTTATCAGGAAATACAATCAAACAACAGGGACAAAGTTTATTACAGAGACCGCATGCCACACATAGATTAGTGAATACCACAATTATATGCTCAGGCACTGAAATGTTCTTTATTTGAAACTAATTAAAAATATCAGGCCCTTTCTCTCTGAATCTCGTTTCAAATTTGATTATGAGCTTGCTTTGCACATCCTCCCCAGTGTCCTCAAAGACTCATTCATCTCTTCTATTACTATCCTTGCTGCTTTGTGGGCTAATGGGAACTAGAACGCTCCTCCTGCACTACAGTAAAAGAAAATTCACTCAAGTCACAAGTCCATACTGTAGACACAGGTTCTTATTGCCAAATATTACCAAGCGAAGAGAGATTGTAAAGAAAATTACACCGATCCACTCTCTGCAATTCAGTATCCAGTACATACCTGGCTAAACTACAACTAAATGGTACATGATGTACAAAGATTTTAGCGTTTGAGCGGCATCAAATACCAAAGACAATGCTATACTTGCTATACATTCTATCTGTAGTAGGTAAGCCACCCGCAGGGGAGGTACTTCTGCCAGCACCAGCAGAATATTAATCACACTGTCATCACTAAAGTTTCAGACTTAGCTATTACTCAAGTGAATCCAACAGTCTAGCTCTCTTGAGTTTGTGCTTGCTCACTAATTTCCAGTAAACTCATTTAAACCTGAGAACACTCAAAGTGTTACTTTTGAACTCGCAGAGAAGAGGATTTGTGTCTTTCTCAGGAAAAAAAAGTGAGGTTCTTGAGCACAAACCTAAAGAAATGAACACTTCTGAAACCATGGGCTATGCTCCCCTCTGGTCAAGGCTGAATATGTGCTTCACCCAAAGAGGAAATGGGGCTTGAGAGTAGTGGGGGTGAGGACATGGGCCACCAAAGATTAACCACAAAAACCGTAAAGCCAAACACATATTACAGGAGACAACTATAATCAGAAGCTTTAAGCTAATCCTTCACTTGCTGATTGGTAGGAAAAGAAGAGAGAAGTGGAAAACCAAACATTGTGGAATAAATTCTGATCATAAAAATATCATCCTGCATTACTAGAGTCACTTATCAGACATGCTTTATAGGATAGACCTTCAGGGAGAAGAGAATAAAGCGACCACCTCAGAACAAATAAAAACAACTTTACTTTTACAGATTATTCTATACTTCTAAATTAATGCACGTAGTGAAACTGCTTCTCTGAAATAAAGTGCACAGTGAAAAAATACCGTATATGTCAATGGTAAAGCCAGCAACATAAATCATTTAAACACTGGCTTTCTAGGTGATTCTAGCAAAGCCCTAGCCAAACTGGACTTCAGCTGCTATTACGCATACTTTCACAAGACTAAATGTTCAACAAAAAAGTCCTTGTAGACATATGCATAACCCTAGCCATCTATCCATCGGAGAAAGGAAAGAGTACTTCACCCAAGTCAGAGTCTGTACCTCAGAGTTGAGGATATCAGAGCGTTAACTAAGATCTATATAGCCCTCTGGAAAAAAAGCATTCAATCCCTGTTACCTGGATCCCCTCAGTGATTGCTACAGCCATTCGGTCGGAAAAACCCAGGAGAAAATGGCTATAAAGTGGAGCAAATAAAAGAAAACACTTTGGAAACAGAATGAAGGTCTCGTTGCTGTTTCTGTCCTTCTACATTACCGAGGAGAAGACACGCAGAGTACCATCTGCACTGTCCATTGCACTACCTAAGGCACAGCAGTGAATGTGAAGCCCACCTCCACCAAGCCCAGAATACAATACTGGAGTTTCAATTTCAGGTGACTGGGAGCTCTAAATGCTACGCTCCCCAATACACAGGGTAAGACCAGGAATGAGCAATCTGCTGCACCTACCCGTTAGCTCATGTCAAAGTTGTCTCATCTTCAATGGGAGGTCAAATCCCAGGGGGACGACATCTTACTCAAAATTTCAGTGCAAGAGGGTCATCAGCTTTGGTGTTGCAGTTTCCCTGAAGTGTAAACCAGCAACAACTACACTTTGGGAACCACTCTGACAGCCAGGAACTGAAAAGACACCAAGTTTTACCAGTTGAAGTGATTCCTGTAAAGCCAAGCACCAAATGAAGGAATAACGTAATTCAGGAGACCTCAGCTCCCTGTTCAAACCTCGCTGCTTAGGCCTGGTGCCTTTCAGAATAGCTCGTACATGACAGAAGCTACATTTCAGTTCTGAATAACCTTGCTTCCCTCTCATCTGTGCACACACACGTACTTTGTTGGAAGAGTTTGTTGACCAAGGAGCTCAGCTCTCAAGACAAAATCGAAGCCTCCTCACTAAATGCATCTTATGTCCTCAAAGTGTGTATCCTAGAGATCAGCAGACCTTACGTGCCTTTAAAGATATGACAATACACTACTTCAACAGTCAACAGCTGAGAACAAGGCAAAATAATCCTGCTTGGGAAACAAAAGATTTTCTTCCTAGCAAACGATGAAGTAACTCTATGCGAAAAGCAGAATTTCTAAACTACCACCAGAAATTTTTATCCTTTTACTGCACCGTTGCCCAGAAGGACAACAGCCATTAGCAGCTTAAGAGCGACTGATCTTCCTGCGAAGACCCAGGTTAGATGAGAGAACCAGTTTCTGGCAAAACAAAAAAACAACAAAAAAAACACTCTGAAGAACCAAGAAGCAATTCAGTTTGAATTTGAAAAAACTGGCTGCCAAACTAAGGAAGTCACAGAACTTCACGTGACAGGTTGGAATTGCCTCAAAACCACTGTGTTCTTCCAGGTGGTATCAGCCTTTAATTTGAAAGGCTCTCGAGTGCTCCTGGAAGACTTCAACCATCGTCAATTTAGCCCCACACATGTGCATCTGATGGGCAAACTTTTTCTGCAAATATATCTAAGGGTACGTATCTCACCAATTGCACCTTTACTGCTTCCAGGGTTAAAGGGAATACTAAGACTACAGCCGTGTGTGTGAACTGTCTAGCTGTATTCACCCAAACATTCCCACTGGAGCACAGCTCCATTAGCCGCTGCGGGTGAAACCCAGGTCTGACCATCACAGAGGCTGGGCGCTTCCTTTCAAGATGAGGAGCGGTGGCTGTGTGAGCAGGTCCTGCCACGCACCTGCCTTTTTACTCACTGGGGATTTAACCCAGATCTTGGCTTTATAAAACACGCTGTGCAGGGTCACGAGAACAGAGCTATTAGTTTGCATTCAGAATTGAGCAGAAGAATGAATTCAAAAGCCAATCATTAAACCTACTCTAAACAGAATTTCCTGATGCGGTCAAAAAAAGGGCTAAAGAAAGCCTGGCCAGCGAAGTGAGAAGAGGTAATGGGACAAAAATTATCCTCACATGCTATTCTGGAATGTCTACCACTGATCTAGTGCTTTTTGCTATTATTTGTTTGGCTTTTTTTTTTTCTAAATTAATTTTTCTTAATTAAAGTTATTAAGCTACAGTAATAAGCACAGTCTTGCCTATACTGCTGTGAACAGGATACAAGCAAAAACTATGCTAATTAGCGAACAATTTTCGAAGGTCAATTATCTCATCATTAGCTAAGCCATTTACATCTCTGCAATGTGGAATATTCTCCGATTTTAGACAGTGAAAAGGGATAAAAATGGACTAAATAGCTTGAGGACACAGCAAAGCATCTTGTCGAGTAAGAGCTGAACTGGGCAGAAGCTAGAGCAGCTCCTAATGGGCCATTTCCACAGTGCCCTTGCCCAGCTGATTCTTAACTTCTTGTGTCAGATGTTTAAAGAGACAGAGCAAGCTTCTCTACCAAGAAATGTCAATATTTACATATACTCTGACTAAATCTCATCTCTTTACCTTTAAAAAAAAGTAAAAGACCAATAAACAGAAAATGTATGGCTGGATCTTTGCATTCACACAATTTAAAAATAAGTAAAAGCATAATCAGCACCTATACCTGTCATGTCTGGAAGCAAAACCAAAGAAGTACTAACCGAGGTTGTCCTAATACTCTTCCAGTTCAGTTATCAAAACCTTAAGAAGTATGCAGTCAGAGCAACGTATGGGTTATCACCAGCACCACAACTGTGATTTTTTCCCTGCATTTTCACCCCATGGTATACATCCAAAAAGATGCATGTTAAAGATATTTTGAGCATGCACCATCAAGCAACTCAAGTTTCAAAACGCAACAGTTAGACCGCAGCCTTTAAACCAGCCTCGGTGCACGCCCAGATTGTGAGCCAGTTTTTCCGTGCTACGTTATACCATCCTGATCCCTCCAAAAGGGAGAATTTGTATGTTTCCTATTAAACACATGGAAAAGTAACTGCTGTGTTGTGAAACCCTGATGTCCTCAAATCCTGGGAGTGCATAAAGTTTTGTGATTCCAGATCAATCACGGACCCCTGCCACCAGAGCGGGCACTGAGCTGTACTGTTTCAGTACAATATGTGAACATCCTTGGCTATGGACAAGTACAAAGCAAACTTTGCCGCACATGGCTTTGATCTCCTTTCTTCAATTATATACCTGCAATCCTCATCTCTTTTCCCCAGCTGCTCCAAATGTCTTAAGAAAAATCTTTAAAAAGCTTAGCACAGCCCTCTGCTTCTGATCCAGTTCAGACCCAAAAGAGTCACCAGAGCAGACACTGAGCCGACCACTGCCTTCCCAGCACAGCTGCTCGCATTCATACTGGGAGCATCCACCAGCACCAGGCTTTAACCCCATGCGTCATTTACAAATCACCTTGCACACAACAGCCAAAACCCCATTTCTTATTTTAAAACTGTCTAGATTGTCATGCCGAAGATCATTGCTGTTCTATTTCTTTTCCTTCTGACAACTAGTTCAATGAAAAATTACACTGTGTTGATAAATACCACTGGACTCCCCACATCCTACTACAACATCCAATTATCTACTTGTTTTAGAAACAAAAAACCTCAACACATTGCCATAAGATAAAGTTCAGCTCCGAGCAGTGAAAGCTAGCAAGGGACATTATTGTACATTTGCTGTTAACCTTTAAAAACATACCAATTTCAAGTTCTTGCGATGAAAAACTTCCTTCTTTCTAAGTGGTGAAAAACTGAGGCTCTTCAGTTATCTGCGAATCATTACCAGAGCACTAGCCAGTTTTTGTCCTATACCAGACCTAAGAGTTCTTACAAAGCTTTAGGTGTCAATCTCTTTAAACTATGCTTTGTCCCTCTCTACAGACAGTGCAAAGAGATACCATTTAAAAGGTCTTTTTCATATTTTTTCTCATGACAGAGAAGTGAAAACCACTGCCATGAACTCAACAAGCTCCTTAAGACACGATATTTTCCAAGACTAGCTCAAAATTATACTAAACTACTTCCATGCTCTTTCCTCATATCTAAAGAAAGATTTGCCCTGTCCTTGTCACACTGCACTGTGCTCCAGTTACACACACCACAAGCCAAGAGAGGTTACAAAACTTCTGAAGTTCCTGCTGCAGAAGCAGCAGCAATCTAAAATCCTGGCATTCACAACAGCAGCAAAAAAAAAAAGTCACAAAAGTCACAACAGGAAAAATGAAGATTTCCAAAGAATCAGTGGTGACTCATTTAAACACTAACAAAATTAACCGAAAAAAAAACTAACCAAAATTTCTTTTCTGGCAAGCTAATACTCTAATAAAGGACTAATGAAATTCAGGAGAAAGCTTGGAAAAGAAAAAAATTTGTGACGCTCCCTTAAAAGTTATCTATAAGTCCATCTTACTGCTACTCAATCCTAAAACACTTAAGGACTTTCTACAAGAACAACCATGTGTAAGGTAACGAGCTGGCACAGAGAACACGTTATCCACTATTTATTTCTTCCTCAAGAGCAAGACGCATTTAAATCTGTAAATTGGTATTTCACTTTGCAACACTACGCAGCTATATTCTGTGCTGTGGAGTTTGAATACATGCTGTAGCTGGAGAACAATTTAACCTAAGCACAGATAACCTGAGCTTCCCCCAATTACAGATTCAAATAGTAACCGTGAGCAAAAGTTCTGAAATAATTAGTCCTTACTGATAAACCATAACTGATGATATATCAAGTCATTTAGAGGAAAATGAAAACAAGACAAACCTTCCAGCAGTAAAGATGTTGCTGTGGAAGAATCTATTTTTTCTATGACAAGTACAGGACATTTATAACATTCATACATTTCTAGACTAAGATTTCTGCCGGTTAGATATCTGGTCCTTTAGGTATGTAACCCTACCACAGAACTGTATTAAAACATTAGGCTAAAGGACTACGGCACTGAACAATTGCAGTGAGGAACCTGAAAATCGCTGTTACTTCACTGACATGATCCTCATCCCAAACCTGTGCCTTCCACTCTTCTATATCCTGCCCTCATTACCACATTTAGTTGCATTCAAACCATAAATGATCTGTGGTGATCTCACTGAGAAGGCTGCCACTGCATGTACCTGATAAAATAATTGCTCTGGGAATCTTTTTTCTTACACCAAAACCACTTTCTGTTGCTGCTCAGTTCAAGTAGGCCAGTGGGTGCTGCCTCTTAATGCCCACTCCACTTGCAAGGTCAGGAATAAGAAATGTACCACCAACTTCACGTGGTATATACAGTAAATATTTGAGAACGTGCATTTTTATTTTTTTCAGAAGCACTAAGTGAAGGAAAAGAGCTCTATTTTTCACAGTCTAACTTTCTCAAGAATCAATGTCTTGGCCTTCTAAGAGCCAGTTACCTCCATTCTTTAGATGATAATGGCCCAGAAATCTTGTGTAGAATTGCTTACTGCAGGCACTGAAAAGCCTACTAGTAGGAGAGGAGCTGTTTCATGACCACTTTCTTGGAAATATCTTGAGAAATGAAAACTCACCTTATTTCAACTTAATACTCACAGGACAGCACACAGAGCAAAACCATTCATCATTATTCAGCTGGTTATCCTTCAAAATGCACGGCAGGTGATGCAAAAAAAGAATTCACTGTAAGGTTTCTCTGGAGATATAAGAGGCTCTTATAGGAAGAAAAGACGGGCGATGTGACTAGCTGACATTTCCACTCTGAGAGGAGTACCACGACCGTACCACCGTCATAACCCTGAGAGGAAGACTATTGATCTCCAGTATTATAACGCTTATTAAAGTGCATCACAGGAATAAAATACCCCTGCCCATTAGCTTTACTAGGTGAGAAACATCCCTGAGGGCAGCACAGACTGCTCAGAACATCGTCCGACTCGACTGCGACAAACCCCACCATACCCCACTGAAGTGACACACAGCCCTGTCACAGCTCAGACACGGCAGCACCGAGATACAACTCGTCTTGAAGTCGGTACCTCTCCTCTTACAAGCCCTGGTATGCCGAGAGCTACAAATGTAAGCACCCCTTCCTACAAGGGAGAAACTCCAAATCACTCGGACGAAATCCTGTAGCAAACAACCAAAATGCTCTCACACACATAAAGCAGTAAATGGAGGGCATGTGTAGGTCTCCGAGGAAGCCTGTGCACCTCCGAGCGCAGCACAGAGGCCTTCCTCATCTGCCTCTCAGCCTCACCGCCACCCTGACCCACGGAGCAGCAATGCGAAGCAGCTCCCCTCCTCCAACCCTCGGATGTCTCAGACGCTTCCTGTCTCCGCTGGCATTTATTTTCAGCCCTCAAGATTCCTTTCTATATGTTCCAGGAACCCTCTAGCCATCCTCTGTCCAGATGGCAGGCTTCAGATGAAGGGAACGGGGTCTTGGAGAATCTTTTCTTGGCCTGCTTCTCAGCAGCCTGCTGGAACTTAGAGGCACGCTGAGTCTTGCACAGACAAGGCTCTGTTGCACTGCGAAAGCCCTTCAATCCCTCTCTAAAGTTCTCCTCAATGCCCTCTTTGTCTCCAAACAAATTTCTCTTAAACCTTTTAGCGGCCTCTGCTTTCCAGGGGCACGCTTTATACAATCTACTCCCTACAAAGCTGCAAAAAGCCAATAAAAGGGCAATGGAAGGGGGTCTTAAACAACACTATAATGGACAACCAGAGCCTTGGTTTTTATTACATACAAAGCAGCTGCTATTCTGACAAGCAGATGCGGAAGACAAAGGTAGGCGATAGGTTTCTGTCCTCTTGATCCTTGTAATCTGCAGGAGATTTTCTGAAATGTGACAGAAGCACGGTAGTTTACAAAAATTCAGCACATCCCATCACCCTGCGAGGAATTGTTTTCAGGCCATGACCGCCCTGGATAACCAGTCCTTGTATCCCAGCACCAGGACAACAGAACCAGTTGTGCAGTGACAGATGCCTCCAGTTATTATAGATATAAATGAAACAATGCTTCCAAGATCCAACAGGGTTTAAACCTGAAATGAACAAAGCTAGATGCTGCAGAGTAGAATATATTTCGACAAACTATTCTAAAATCAAATGCAGTAAGCAAAGCCAGTTCCCCATGTAAAGACTAGAGCTATCAGAAACTGATGTAGCTCTTGGCTAGAAAGATAAATTTAGGAAACAAACTGCAAGAGAAAGAACAAGCTGCAAAACTTCAGCAAAACCCAACTGGGGTAGGAGTAGGAAAGGAGAAATCACAGAGGCTCTGCAACAGCACAGAAATTTCCCAGTTTCAGGTAGAACCTGAAAAATCCAGCATCTCAAAGGAATTGAAGAGAACAGTGAAGTGCTGAGAAAATTTGGCAAAACACAACCTTGTCCTTTGAAGGTTAATTTCAAAAACAAACAAAAAACTGCATCTTCCTCTGTGGAAAAAAATCAATACAATCTAGAGGCAATATTATGTACTGCAGTGCCACTATCACACTTGTTTTCCTTCAGGCATCAACTACCTTTTAAAAATCAACAGTAAGCTTAAAGAACAAGAATTTGGCTAAAAAACACTACTTGCTTCCGTCTCTTACCATAACACAGGGAGAGGATATCAGTCTCATTTTGACCAAAAATCATACAAGGAATATCCTGAAGAAAATGTACCACTCCTTTATGGGACAGTTTGAAAACCAAATGTTATTAATGATATTAGAAACTCTGCTCAGATTTTTTTTTTTTATCATGTATACTATATTTTTAATTTTTCCTTAACATTTTTACATTGTTAGAAAGCAATCTTTATAATTTAATCCTTTCAGACACAGAGATATCATGAGTGATGCATAAAACACTCGTAACTAATTTCAGATAGCTCAAATTCAAATAATTCTCATGCAACTCCTTTCATTTAAGGGGTGTGATCTATTTGCTGATTAGGGCAATATACTAACTACATGATAGCATCCATAGGTCCTCCCAGAAACATTTGGGATCGTCTAATTGAGATTTATCTCCTCTTATGAAATGTCTACTGTGTGATTTACAGTCATTTACTGTCTAATAGCTGTAGCTGATGAACTGGTTTTAAGTTCCTGTTTTATCTCCTCCCTTTTTTAGTTTGTCAACCAATTAAAAAAGGTGTAGCATCATCAGAAATGATTTCTCAGTTTAGTTTTAATTTTATAGATCCACAACCAATGGTTAGCTACTACTGGAACATCACCTAGGTTCATGAACAGAAAATATGATACAGAAATTATGGTATTTAAAACTGAAATCAGCTACAGACCACCTATAAACCGTAGTTAATAGGAGCTAGCTAATAAAACATAGGTGGAGTGAGCCAGGTACTAAAATTATAGAAAATTAAGTCTATCAGCTACAGAGTCACACAACATAAGCAGACAGAATAAACCACCCCATTATGATTCGAACAAGCTAAAGACTTCTGAGTGTGGTTCACAGACAGTAGGCCGACAGAAATCCAGCAAGCATGGTGCGAGAAGCTTGGCGCCTCATTTGGAGCCGTGCCATCTGATAAGGCCCTTGGTGCAAAACGAGAGTTTGCTGCACTGGAACTTAGGCGTTACTTCCACATACCTGTATTCGGCCCTGGTTTTAAGGCTAAGATCAGTCTAGCAATGGGTGTTCCCACTTCACACGTAAGGGCTACTCTCCTTGCATCAACACAGCTCTAACAGCAGATATTTCCTTTCTAACAGGAAAATCTGAAAGAAGCAGATGCTGAAGCCACAGGTGGCTTTATTATGGCCAGCATCCATCTTCCCAGTCACAACACCTTCCAGTATTATTATAAAAACTCACTGTATCACCCTTCTCTTCTGCAGAGGGATTTTCGCACCGATTTGAAGGTAAATAAATGACTACTTTGCATTTCTTCCACATTCTATTGTGAATATGGGACTTGCAGAGAAGAGACAATAAAGAAATCCAGCTAAATAGTCACCAGATGCCTTTTCAGATCCAAAGGCTGGTTATGCTGCGCTTAGCCCCTCTCCACATGCATTCTGTGGAAGCATGTTTTAGGGTTGCTATTTTGACATTTTCATACCAAAGTTTGTTTAAATAAAGCTTGGCTAATAAGTGCTAAGACAATCTTTGCTCCAAGACAACTGTATGCTATTACCAACAGAGGAGTGCCTCCAAACTGTCTGCTCAGAGCATTTTTGTCAGTAGTGCATTGGCCTGAATAATATAAAAAAGTATTTATCCCTAGTAAATATATCTTCACTATCCTTAGCTTCATCATCCCCAGTCACCACAAAACTCCCTGCCGAAATCACCCAGTTTCTGTAAGTCTGTGCGAGAAACGAGTAATTCTTTATCCAACTCTGTAGACAGTCTGTTGTAACTAGGAATGGACTGCGATAGAACCACTCACTGTTACAAAACTTAAGAGTTATGCACAAAGATGTAACTAGAGTATTTTAAAGTAATTGATACTACTATTGCTTTCAGAAAAAAAAAGGGAATTTGCTGTTAGTGCTAGAAATCAAAAGGGGTGGAGTACTCGGAACATACTGGACATCCACGTTGGCAGAAGCAGTGGGAGGGAAGGGCAAAAATTCTTGCCCATACACAACCACATGTCCCATAAGATCGGGAAGAAAAAAAAAAAAATCACAAAAAAATCACGATTTCAAGCTCACTCCACCACCCTGATCATATTACTTTTTTTTTTTTTCTTTTTTTT
Organism: Anseranas semipalmata; assembly: GCA_013399115.1. NCBI lineage: Eukaryota > Metazoa > Chordata > Aves > Anseriformes > Anseranatidae > Anseranas > Anseranas semipalmata. Next base: position 487,681 of record VXAA01003401.1, on the reverse strand, counting down.
TTAAGTTAAATTTCTATCCTGAGGTTGTGGTTCAGAAATCTAACCTAACACTATATTACAGGGCAGGGCTCTTCATAAAACTGTCCAAATTGCCAACCACATCTTCCATACCAACAGATATATCTACTCAGCTAGCAATGGACTGGCATTTAAACAAATTTGCATTGCAAGAATACCTGAAAAAAATAATAATAAAAAAAAAAGAGGTGGAACTAAAAGAAAAAAATTATAGTTCTATGCATGTCAATACAGCGGTGGGATCTGAAGGAAATTGAAGTTTAAAGAAGTAGCATTCCAAACTGATTGAGCCGCCAGCCTCCACAAAGCCTAGACTCAGCAGCTGTCTGTCCGTCCAGAGAGCCTCTCTACTCACTGTAATTAGGCATAAAGAACCCCTGCTTTTCCTTGCATTTGCCATATGCTATTTCCTGTGCTTAAAATTGGAGAGATGGAAGGGCCATCAGATAGGGGAAGAGCCACTTTAGAAAGGGAGAAAGTGGATTTCTGATGTGCAGTTTCTGTTCCAAGTTCTTCAGGGTTCTACTTGTTAACCAAGGCAGACTCCCTGAAACACCAAACGAAAAGCCATAACCAATTTCTTATCTCTTGCTTACTAGCTTGCCACCTGCAAAGCACAAAGAAACAAGACAACTAATTTACTTTGAGAAAAAGTTTTGCAGCCTTCAACTGCAACCCCTCAAGTCAAGCACAAAGTGACAGCTGAGACCCCACAGAAAGCACTGATCAATTACCTTGGTTCAAACATACTGAGAGTAACACAGGAATTTACTGAATAAAGGTGACAGGGAAAGAGTATTTGTGACGAGTGCTCAGTAAACTGCTTCAAGTTTTGTGTCATATAGTGAAATATGGCAAACGTACATTATTAGCATTTGTCATCATCAGAAAAGGCTAGCTTGAGGCAGAAAAGCTGGGCAGGAGACACGCTCAAGACTCTGGTTTCTCCCTCCCTGATGCTACCCTGTGCTTCTGGTAGTGCTTCTTCCCTCTCACCAGTAAGCTCTTTCCCACTTTTTGTCTGCACAGGGTACCAGCTCATGTCCACACACGTCTGTGCTAGCTAGTTAACGTACAAAATTGTCTTACCAACAGCAGCACAGTGAGCAGATGAATTCCATTCCAGCAAAATTAACAGCAGGGGATTTCCAACAAGGTGGCAGAGTAAAACAGAGTTAGGATACTCAAAGAAACACGGGAAGCCCAAGATAGCTGATTACTGAAGTACGGCCTGAAATGCTGGTAGCACTTCTCCAGAATTCAGCAAGATGCAACTTCTAGCAAGTAGAGCAAGAAACAAAAAAGGTTCTCCTCCAGAGAAAATGTATACATAGCTCATTCTCGAAAAGACAGCTGCCCAAAAGAAAGCGTTTTCTGCCTTTCTTTTATCTATCAGAATGGCTGTTATCTAAAGTTTCCTCCTCTTCTTTTAGGGTAGGACTGGTTAAAGAAAAAAAACCACTCCTCCCAATAAATGAAGATTTAGCAAGCCTTTTGCTAATGCTTTTCTCTACCTAGTTCTGCCTACTTCTCAAATCGGTTTGGAAGGAAAGAGTAATTTCAAAAGAATAAATAAGTAATGAGAGCTATTTTTTCCAGTCCTTCCTATCCTCTTTTAGAACATTAATTTTGGAGACTCATGTTAAAAAGTCCAAAATATCTGTTGTCTGTTTTTTTCCTAAAACCCACCCACTTTCTTGAAAAGCACTGAAACGGTCGCTTTATACCTGCTTTAAGAGATTTCATAAACGCTGTTCATCCTGCTGCTTATTAGTCAGAGAAATTCCCAGCTGCAGAGCTTTAAAGCTCCACCTTGTGGAAGATGCTTATAATACACAAACGGACTCCAGAGGAAAAAGAGGACTTGCAGTTAATAACGTGTTTGACATTTATTTGTCATCAGTCAAGCAGTAAGGTAGACTTTCAAATGCATTCTACCCCAGCAGAAAAACAAGCAGTGGGGGATTGCTAATAGAATGAAAAGCTGGGTTTACTTCACGGCCACGGAACAGCCACGCTGCACCAAACCAGCAGGTAGTGCGTGCAGCAGTCCAGAGCAGGTCTTGCTGTCTCCATGTTAGGTGGCTCTGGACTCCCCTACCTGTGAGCAAGAAGGCAGGGAGTCGCAGACAGCTTCGCCGCGGTTACCCGGCTGATGGGCTGACAACCAACGAACAGAGCAACCCTTAAGAACAGGCAAACGATTAACAGAACTTAATTTTGTGCTCCATTGACCCTGGTTTTACATAGGTATTCTGAAGGCTATTCCTGAGCCTTCTCCAGCCACCTATTAGAAAGAAACTTGAATTATGATGTCCGCATTCAGCTATTCCTACGAGCCGGTATTTGCCTATGACTGCGCATCTCTTGGACTTGCACAGAAACTGAACCAGCACTGCCCTCTGCTGAAAGAACAGCCTGCACAACTGTAGCAATCATTCTACTTTTCTGTTTCATATACATACCTTGTTTTTCCTTCTTCTCTGTAAGCCTTTACATTACTCAGCATTCTGTTTTACCTTTTTTTTTCTGCTTCTTCTTCTCCATGAGGGCTATGAAGGCTACAAATAGGTTTACAAGCTTACATACCATAATACCATGTCAGCAGGTACAGACTCCAGAGATCAAAGAGTTGCTGTATAAAGCACTCCACAAGCAGCTCATGTTTTTAAGTGTAAGAGCAAATAAGCGAACAAAAACACAAACTGAGGTGTTCAAAAATAACCCCAGAAAAACTAATTTAAGATTTTCCTTGGTCTTCTGCAGTACAAGTCATCAGACAGTGTCACGAGATTTTGTGTAGTAAAACCAAGACACTTAAATCAATATGGCTGTATGTTCTTTAATAGTTTGAGTTAATAAATATGCCATAATTAGTAATTGAATACTAACAGTAACTACATCGTAAGTTTTATATCAGAGGAATAACGTAGATGTTTCTTCTTTCAATTCAGTTGCTCCATTTTAGGATTTAGACATTGATAACACCCTGGAGCTCTGAATAAGGGTTGAAACACTGAACAAAATCTGAATGTGGAGCACTTAGCAACATAAAATTAAGTTGGCTGAACAATACATTGGCTTGGACACAGGTTGAACACAGGGGTCTCTCTCAATCTGTAGAGGACATAAGCATGACACTCGGAGCAGAGGGAAGCACATCACTTGAGGAGCATGTCTGTGTCCTGGTGAGAGCCCATGAAGCCCACACCCCAGCCCCAAATCCCCATCCAGCAGCAGCCACCAGGAGATTTTCAAAGTGGGTGTGAGGTCCCTGCGTGCACTTCAGCAAGCTTCCGCAGCTGCAGGCTGCCTGCGATCCCACGCAGCCCGGCCTCCCCGCAGTGCCCCGACCCGCCGAGGAGCAGCAGCTCAGCTCCTCAGGCAGCACCAGAGCTCACTGCTCACCTGGCAAGGACGGGAGGGCCTGATCCCCTGCTCACGGCACCCTCCAAGTCGATTTCTTGGAGTGGACGTTAAGCAATCTCTGCACATTAGAATAAGTGCTTGTTTTAAATAACACCGAATATTTTATTCTTCCTGTTCTCTGAGCTACGCTAGCTCCAACTCTGAACAGCCTTTCGCTTCACACAACACTTCTGCGGGAAGGACAGACTTTCTCCTTTACAGAAAATAACTGAACGCAGCCCAGGTTGTGCAAGGAAGATCCTGGTTGCCCCTTTTAATACAAAAAAGGCCAGCCCTTAACTGCGAGGAAGATGTTGCAGCCTCTCTGAACTCCTCTGTACTTTTCGCTGTTGGTGGCTGTTACCCAGAAGAAGAGCCCAGATACAGTAGAACAAAACAACATTCCTGTTTTAATGTTACGACGACATCCAACTCAGCCTGGATGTCATCTCTAAGCATGTGGAGGAAAAGAAGGTGATTGGGAGTAGTCAGCATGGGTTCACCAAGGGGAAAAAATCAAGCTTAACCAATCTGATAGCCTTCTATGATGGGATGACTAGCTGGGTAGATGAGGGGCCAGCAGTAGATGCTGTCTACCTTGACTTCAGCAAGGCTTTTGGCACTGCCTTCCATAACACCCCCATAGGTAAGCTCAGGAAGCGTGAGGCAGGTGGACAGGGAGGTGGACTGAGAACTGGCTGGCTGGCGGAGCTCAGAGGGTTGTGCTCAGCAGCACTGAGTCTAGTTGGAGGCCTGCAGCTAGCGGTGTCCCCCAGGGCTCCGTANACAGGCTGGAGAGTTGGGTGGTGAGGAACCTCATGAAGTTCAACAAAGGCGAGTGCAGGGTCCTGCACCTAGGGCGGAATAACCCCAAGTACCAGTACAGGCTGGGAGCTGGCCTGCTGGAAAGCAGCCCTGCGGAGAAGGACAGGAAGGAGAAGGAATATCTCCTTCTCTGGAGATGTTCAAAACCTGCCTGGATGCTATCCTGGGCCAGCAGCTCTGGGTGTCCCTGCTTGAGCAGGGGCTGGACCAGATGAGCTCCAGAGGTCCCTTCCAACCTCAACCATCCTGTGATCGGGATTAAATTTATGGATAATTTTTAAAAAACAACTGAAGAGATTAAATATACCCCAGCACATAAAGTGAAGCAATTTGTTTTACCATCCCACACTGTAGTTTTTAAGATTAAACTACAAAGTCTTTATTTAAAAACAAAACAAAACCACACACACAAAAGACACCCCACCTCAAACAGTCTTTACTCCAAAGTATAAAAGCTTATAAGAGCTTTTATAGTTCACAGAGCAGGACCAAAATCACCAACAATATAAAAACTGTGTATGGATGGAGGTCAAAAGCCCATTTGTGTCTTAACACTGACATAGTAACGACTTTAAAAAATGGCATGCCAAGGTAGAAGAAGCATCAGTCATTNAAGACACCCCACCTCAAACAGTCTTTACTCCAAAGTATAAAAGCTTATAAGAGCTTTTATAGTTCACAGAGCAGGACCAAAATCACCAACAATATAAAAACTGTGTATGGATGGAGGTCAAAAGCCCATTTGTGTCTTAACACTGACATAGTAACGACTTTAAAAAATGGCATGCCAAGGTAGAAGAAGCATCAGTCATTACCAGAATGTGAAAATCCCTTGTTTAGGCTAAGCTTTGATAATTCCTTGTCATGAAATCAAAGCTCCAGTCTAAAAATGACATCTAATACATGAGTTTCAAAGACACTGTTCTCTCTGACCCCCGTATGAACCCAAAAATCTACTCGAACTACTGTTTAAGGAACTGACTCCTTTTGCCCCCTACTTCACTTCAGCTACACTCAGATGCACACATCAAATTTGTTCTGGTTTTGTTGTGTGTTTTTTTTTTTTTGCATTAGTTTACTTGCAGCAGAAATCACTGCATTCAAGACTAGACAGACCATGTCATACACAGAAAGGTATGCCTCATTATAATAAAATCAAAGGAACATGTTGAAACTGGAAAAAAAAAGCAACTTTTATATATATATATTTTTTTTTTTACAAGAGAAGGATGGAGATATGTAAAGTGTACCTTTTAAAACAGATGCAGCCAAATTGTTCCTGCAGCAGTAGAAGCAACAACATACCTAGCTAGCCCAAGTCCATATTAGTGAGATAGAACAGAATAAAGAACATGTCTAGCAACTTCTTCCTTAGAAATTAAAAGCATCGCAGCTAGATTATCTATCCGAAAGGCCCGAGTGCTGCCACATGCTTTGTCACTACAGCGGTATCTTTCTGCTTGGCAGCCTCACCACGCTGTATCGCTCCTACTTCAGCTACCATATGCTTAGGTTCTTCAGCTGGGAGATATTATGCCCGCTGAACCACTTAGTCTGCACACATAAGAAAAGCGTCCATCGCATGAAAGGGCTAGCAGGAACTGATGCATAATTTTTAAATGTACAGCTTCTCAAATTTCTATTAGATTTATCATCCTAAGGAATAAAAATGCATTAAATTCCCACAGTCCCTCCAAGGAACCACAGGAGAGAGCTGTTTGTCAACAGAAGCATATTCTAAATCCACTTTTCAGCACATCCTCTCCTTCGGGAGAAGTTAAAAGAGCAAAACTTCATAAAAGGAAGGGTAAACTCAGAGTGCTGGGCTGCACGGAGCGCCACATGCAAACAGTATCATTACAAGCAGAGTGTTCACTTAAAGTACGAGAACTGGGCAGAAAGCTAGGAAACGCAGAAAATTCACGCTTGTTTCACCCTACAAAAATAAAAAGAAACATATATTCACCTCCAGCTTTCATACAAATTACAGCCCGTAGTGACCAAGGGCACAGAACAAAATGCATCAATTTGCCATAATGATGCACTCTGACAGCAGTACATGCCGTGACCTTTAATCCACGTAAGCCTCTCCTCTGTGTTTACAGGGAGTCAGGTTAGAAGTGAGGACTGCAGTGACAGACCACACGACTCACTCGCTGGTCCTCCTATGTTTCCTTGCATGCTTTTCATATATTTAATAACCAAAGATGTCAAACAATTCTATCGCCAATATCCTGACTGATACTCCCTGTCTGAGACTCAAGAGAAGTGCAGTTGTGCTTATCGTGCCTGCAGCTCTCAGTTATAAAAAAGGATGAAGATGTGAACCAAACACCACTCCGGCAGAGGAGGAGAAGCAGTTAAAAAGAACAGACCCTTGTTTGTAATACTGTGACAGCACCTGACCACTACAGTTTAAAAATACCCAACCAGAAGGAGGTTCCTGAAGAAAAAACTCTGCAGAAAACACTAAATGTAGTTTCAGCCACTTTCTTGGAAAGTTGTATTGGTGCAATAAATAGAAGTGACAATAAAAGCGATGGAAATTTTAAAATTTACCGTGGATGTGTGAATGTACGGAAAGAAAAACATTTCCCTTCCTAATTAGCACTTTCACTCCACCTGACCTTAGAGATCTTGTTTTCTGAAGCCTGAGAAGACCAACGTTTTCTGGACTGTTGTCTCCACGCAATGCTAGAGAAGAATGATAACACGTGCGGTTGAGCCAGCAGTTTTGAACTTCCACATCTTCACAGCTAAAATAACTAAAACTTAAAACCCAGCTGAAGAACGGGTAACAAACTTAGCTGTCCCACCTGACGTAGTCTGTGGGGAAGGGTCAACTCCTGAATGAACCTCTTAAAGAAAAGGAAATCTGTATTTGGTTCTCGGCATAAAACTGTTGAGAAAGACATCAACAGGAAAAAAAAAAGTAAACGTGGCCTGCAATGCAAATGGAAAAACTTAGTGTCCAGCCTTTTTATGTACCTGGAAATTTAAGCCTTGTTTTGAATGCTCATTTATAGTAATTACTTCCTGCGTTATCTACAGGATTGCACATGGGGAAGCGGTTGGACTCTGCAAATTCAGCTTCTCCTGCTGGTTTTCATCTTGTTTCTTCATAATGGATAAGCATTTATAGTGCAACTGCCATCCTTGTCTTTAGTCTCCACTTTATTTTTTTTTAATTACAATAACCTAAAACACAAGATCATTATCTCATCATAAAATCTTTCATGCCTAGCTAATTGGCAACGTCAGCATTATATCCTTAACAGAGAATGACCTAATCCAGCCCACTCTGCCCTGAAAGTAGGGGCCCCCTTCTCAGTTATCTTGGAATATGTGATATTAAACAAGCTGCTGTTACCACACATACCCCTTGGGCTGCTAGGAAGACAGAAACCTGTACTGTTCTACTTTGCCCCGTTTAATCCAGGATATCCACACCTGCAGCAGAACACAATGACAGGAAAAATCAAGTCAATTTGCAGAAGGTACTATGCGCTCTGAAAAAAACACCGAGAGCAACAAGCCATTTTCACCCACTTTTTTCCCCCTAACATGACTACAGAATATTTGATTCTGTAAATTAATTTCTTTTGAGTGACCATTATGAACACTCAAAAAAAAAAAAAATCAATGTCAGACAGCAAGGCTAAGCTAATTAAATCTGGCGTGCTTTACTGCTTCTGAAAAGCTCTCACCGAGCAGCACAGTAATACTTCTCATCCCCGTGTATAAAAAAGCACTTCCCCTGCTCTGTACATGGTACAAAAGCACGTCCCCACAAAAGCACAGAGGTCAAAAGCAGAAGAGAAACGGTCTCCATTTCTCCTTACACCTTAAATAAATGTCTCGCATGCTGGCCTCAAAATCACCCTTCAGCCCTAGAGTGAAGTTCGCCAAGGTCCCAGACCCTATGAAATAAAGTCATGCAGACAAACCTACAAGTGCACAAAGAAACCAGTAACACTCGGCAGAGTAAACAGAAAAACATTCACTAAAGCCACTGTAAAGATACTGTAAAAGCAAATACTGAACAGAAACACAATTAACACTTCAATAGTGACCACCATAAAACAAGGCAACGTTTATTAACATTTCATCAATTCAGTTTATAAATGCATAGTGTACAAGTCAAATACAATCATTATTCAGGAAATCTGATCTAGCACAGCATTAAGTGCAACCCAAAATGTAGAAATCAGACACGTGAAAGTAGTTTGGGTGTTTCAAGGATAGCAAGTAACCCAGCTTCTCTCTAGCACACGACAGACACCCTGAGCTCTTCCCAAATAAAGGGAATCCTTTCCCACTTAGTATTTATCCCTTTCTTGTTCAGAGACCTGTAAGGGGAATGTATCACCACCACGTTAAAGGTTCCTCGTTAATCCCTTCTTTCTCCCACCTTACACACACACACCTTTTATTGACGTCCTGGTACTTACTTTACATAGGAAGCTTTTCCCAAAAGGGCAAATCATATTTTAAGGACAGAGCCTAGCATGCATGCATTTTGTGGGAAAGTAATGTACTTCATGAAAAAAATGGAGACAAATAGCACGCTCAGCCATTATAACTGCTCTTCTGTCCTCCAGGTTAATAAAAATTTAACCATGATGCATGCAGCACAAAGAGGGATATTAGTTCACATCTCAAGAGACTTATCCCAGCCTAACATAACTTTTATCAGTTGTGTAACACAGCTGCAGCTTACAGAGCGCCTTCACACAGCCACAAAAACTAATGCAGGAAGTCCTCCACTTCCTCTCATTCTCATTACGCTTCCAGAATTGTGCTAGATAGAAGCGGCAACATCCTGCATGTAAACATGCATCTTCATGTGCTTGAGGCTGCATAATACTCCTTGGGAAATATGCACTAAGGTTTCTGATTTATAAAACCAAAGCTGACACCTACCCACAATGAGACGAAAGCACACCACTTTCCATCTCTCAGCGTATGTCTGGGAAACACAATATTCACCCCCCAAGGTTGTTATGAGGCATACCATTTATAACGTGGTAAGCTTAAGTAGCTCCACAGCTCTGCACAGCTGATCATTTAGGGCAGCAGCTTAGAGACAGGGCAGCAGCAAAGCAGAAGGCAAGAGAAGAGTTTCCGCTTTGTAAAGGTCTCAGATCTCACGGAAACCTCACGTTCTGAGGAGATCCACCCCATACATCAGGTGCCGCTCTTACATGCCATGCAGAAACGTGGCTCTAAATCTAAAAACCGAAATACAATTCGCCTAGAAGTCAGGCAGAGATGGATTAGTATTTCAGATCCTTACCTTCGGTAGTGAGACTCCTCTTAAAGAAAGTTCCCAGCTTGAAATAATTTCCTTTCTGAAAAACTGTTTCTTTAGATACCAGAATCTTTCAAAGAAATACCTTCTCAGGGACTGCAAAAAAAAAAAGTTTGTGAAGATGCAGCAGCCCACAGCAGAGGGAAATCGCCCCTGAAAACCCTCAGTCATTTCAAATCATGTGTTATCTAACATGCTAACGCACTGCAGATTTAGAAGTTGATAGTGAAGATGCAGGTCGTTTTGGTTTTTTTGTTTTATGAAAATTGGGGAACTAAGAATGAAGGTTTTCTGAAGATAACTAAATACAAGTGACTTCAAACTCATTTTAAAATAAAGTGTTTGCTGTTGTACTCCTCTTGTCAGAGAGGCATGTCCCAGACCACTGTGGAAAAATGATTAGTGAAAAATGTGTTCATCGTTATCACGTTACCAGTAAAGCAGCGATAAGAAACCCAAAGCCCGAGTAACAACTTAGATGGAAATCTAAGCAGAAGCCATCGAACCTGGGAGTGTCACATTTCCTTCCCTCTGCCTCAGGCCTGGAGATATTCTAGGCAAAAAAACAGCCAAGATGGTAAAGTATGCTGCTTTGACAAACCTGCTGCATCACTGCCTTTACCAGAGGCTCCCTTGAAAATGTGGAGCGAAGAGGAGGAGATTTATCTACCCCGAAAAGCAAAGCAGGCAAAACACTGTTCAGAGCTTTCAACTACAAATGCTGCCAGAACTCACTGAGCTTATTGTAATGCCAGATGTATCTTAAATTCCTGGTAGTGTTTCACAGATAACTTAGAAACAAAATACAACAGTACCTCTATTGCCAACTCTTGCTTACTTTTTTAGCACAAAAACAAACCAAATTGAATTGAAATCATGTTTCACGATATCATCCTCCCTATCAGTTATTCCATGGGCAACAACAGAACAGTTATTTCTTATTACTCGGTTAATCAAAATATAAGCATTTTTGACAGCGTGGCTTACGAAAAACTCAATTTTGTGATTTCAGGGAAAAGATTCCATTTGTACAAGTCTAGTTTTCCAGAAACCCACATAAAGACATCTATACAGCATGGAAATTTCAGCTTGTTTCTTCAAATTGTTTGCTGTAAATTTTTCTACTTCACTGGAGTCAAGAAGCGCTTGGATTCTTCATTACTATGTACAGCATTGCTCCTGCAAATTAAACTATTACCTTAGCAAAACTGCCTGTTAGACTGAAGAGTACAAAATGTACACAGAATAGCCACTTTTAAAATATCCTTTTGATTCAACTTGCAAGATTCCTTCTAGCAGCTGAAAAGTTTTATCTGTTGACTACTGCTCCTTCTTTGGGTCTACAGCAGTGCTGCTACAAAGGTAAATGCAGGTTATGGCCATCACTTGGCTGTTCCGCTAGCAGTCACTGCAGATTTTGCTTTGAGTTCACTACTCCTCTATTAGGTATTCTTTTACTCTTCTGGTTTTTCTCCCTCCACAGGCAGTGTTTGCGTAAAATAAACTTCAGGCTTTATTTTGCCCTCCCCTGCTTAAATACAGACTGGAATCATCTCGACACTTTGCATGATTAAAACTTTTTTTTTTTACTGAACTCCGTCTGTCAGAAATAGGCTTATCAAAGTATTTCTGAGAAACCCAGATGCTAGAGAGAGAATGAATGCATACACTGAATAGGTATGTGTGACCATCCTCAGTAAGCAGGTATTTAGTAGACAGCCACAGAACAAACTTGTAGAAGCAGGGGGCCGGTTGCAGCATTCTTCAGATGGTGAGCTTCAGTTCTCTCTCCAGGACCATTTTGCCTGTAGTTTCTCTACATCTACCATTAACTGAGGAAGGGAATGGATCAGTAATACACAGAACAGGTGGACATCAAGTTAATTCAGAGCAAATGAAAAGCAACCCAAATGTTGATATAAACAAAGTGCTGATAGGAAATAATTTTTGTCTCCTGCACGTTCTCAAGCGTATCTTGCAGACATAAAGAAGTCGTGCCAACTGAACAAATAGTAAAAACGAAGCACTAAGGAACAACTTGCAGATAAATCTTTTCAGAAGCTCACTAACAGCATACTTCACAGGCCAGCAGAAAGACAGACATTAACCACAAAGCCAATCTCAATTAGATTCTGCATCAAAAAAAATAGCACATACTAAGTAGGAGGAGACACAAAGGTAAATACAAAATGACTTCACCTGTCAAACACCAAAAGCCAGCAGTTACTGTTCCTGTACCAGTCTGAGTCCAGTTCTAGCTTTGGAAAAAGGCAAATTACTTTCACAGCCTTCTGACGCGCAGATGGACACACAGACCAGAGTACGTCGCTTGCTCCTCAGTATTAGTGGAATGAAGGTCACGAACATGCCAGCATGCAAGGAAAGAGAGGGAGGGAAAGCTGTCTTTTAACAGTATAGTAACCAAGAAACCAACACCCACAGTTTCTTCAAAATCAATAGGTAAGAGCAAAGTTCATATAGATTACTGTATCCACACTGACCCTTTGAAAATAAACTGCAACCAGTGTAGCCCGCACAGTACGAAATTCAACAACGCTCATCTTGCAGAGGACAGAATTATACTTGTGTTGAAAAAGACACCTTCTCCAAGAAGCACGATCACTTGTTTGCTCTAAGATTGCTGTTTGGTGAAGGTCTGAGCCTGCAAATCACCGACCTTCAGCCTGTTGTGCATTCGCTGTACCACAGACTGGACTTACTTGTGCCATCACTTCCCTAACAGTAAGGGTGTGCTGTGTTTATTGGTACCACAGTCCGTGTTAAGCTAAAAGTCATCCAGGGAGGAAAAAAAAGCTCATTTGTCCCTCTCCTTATCTAGATTTATCATAGCCACTAGCATTCCAGCCTTCTTACCAGCTTAATAAGATGCAGACTAAATATTTCAAAGACATAACCATATCCAAGTCTCACGTTATTAATTTTATTGTTCTCCAAGACTTACAGTGGACTTATCCATTTTAAAGGTGCAAAATGAAAGACAAAAGGAAATGGAGAGATGCACCTGAAGCCACCTAGCATGCCAACAACCACATTCAAGAAAAAAATAAAGCAACAAAAAACAACCAACCAGATATCAGGTGCTAATATAGCACCCTACAGCCACAGCAAAAACATCTACAATCCAGTTTGCGACAGCAAGAACTCAGCTTCTAAAAAAAAAAAAAAAGTAGTTTATTCCACGATCACCAACACTTAGTAAATTCTCCTAGCAAATATTTAAAACAGTATGGACAGAGCACAATTCTCTTCCACCCTCCCTACAGGAGTAGAAGGAAATTTACTTGCAAGGAGCAACTTTAAAAGCATTTTGCCACCCTCTTCAGAAACATCTTTCAAGGACTCAGCGAGGGTGGAGATTTAGCTAGCTTTTCACAGTCATTTCTCTGTGATAGCTCTGAAGTACATGTTCGACATAATCAAATGCAATCAAACACGGGTGGCATTTTTTGCCACCCACGCGGTACCTGCTTTGTACCCAATTCAGGCTCTAAGTCTATGAAAATTTAAGAACTTCCAGGAACAAAGTTTGTTGTTGCTGTTTTAATTATGCTGAACAAAGTATTTAAATACTATCCATTAAATACTATCCAATATTCTACAAAATACTTCACTACCTTTTCTTATTCAGTATTTCCTCCCCAGCGGACATGCCACACATTGCTGGAGACCTGCCTGCACACATTTCCTACTCTACAAGTTATGCTTAGTTATTTAAGAACAGGGTTGAAAGAAGCAACCTGCAGTTCAGAACTAAAAAAAGCCAAACCCAAACCTTCCAGATTTTATCTTACTTTTTTACTACTTATTTTATGCATTTTTATAACACAACCCCGATGAAAACACTGTTCTGGAATCCCTCCACCCTCACTTATTCACATAGAGGAGTTATTTCAAGAACTCAGACCCTTTGTTTGTCAAGAAAATGAACTGGTAAATTCTATTATTGAAGACTATTGAAAATATTTTGGAGCAAACTATGCTCTCAAATCCACGTGCACACCTGTACACAAACACTTCCCAGCTCTCACTGGGTATCGTAGGTCCTCAATACACGTGCTCTTCTTTGCTAGCAACTGCAGCAGCGCAGCAGACTGGTGCTGCAGTACAACCCTGTAAGCCTCAGCTTTACGGACTATCAAATATATGTGAACAACGCAGGATGGAAAGACGGACAGAAGGGAGGACAGCATAAGAGCCTAAAGTGTCATAAACCGAGCTGTGAAGAGTAGTAAATAAACATATGCATTGCTACGTATGTTTTTCTGTATAGCATGCTTCTCTTTCTTGTACTCTTAAAGCAAGGCTCAGAGCTCTGTGCTGACGCACAGCAGCTAACACTTGCTGAACCGCCACAGGACAAGCCAAAGAGTCTCTGCTCCTCGAGGACACCCTGGAAGCGATCAGCCAGCCCGGCCGCGGGCTGGCCTGAGGCTGGTGGATGGAGCATCCTCCGCCCAGCGGGCGTCAGCGGTTTGAAGCCGTCAGCTGCCGTGCCCGCAGCCACCGGGTCCTGCCTGGGAGGGGAACGTGGACGCTGGTGTGTCCCAGAGGGCCTCGATGGTGCAGATGTTCCTCCAAGCAACGCGGGCAGACGAACTGACTCGTCGTCAAGATAAACAGCTAAACTAAAGATATTAAAGCTCATCATTCGATAGATTCAGCACACCGTAACCACAAATCCTGGGGAAGAACGCTGGCTAATGAAGACGTGACAACATGCAGCGTACTTTTAGGCTTCCTTCTTGAGCTTCACCGAGCAGGGTGCTGAGAGCAGTGGAAAAAGCTACAGGGTTTGCTAACACAAGGATTGCTGCCCTTTTCAAGTGATTAATGTAATCTTTTCCTTCTAACTGTAGTTAGCAGGAAGGCGTTATTAGAATACGAGGCTCCAGGCAATTCATTTATCTTATAATTATCCAGCATTGATTTGGTTTTGGTAATTGCCTTTTGTACATTTTTGAACAGACGTTATGAAATAGACATAGAAAAAAATGAAGATGGCTTTTCATCAGACAGCCAAGTACACATTTATCTGGCAATGCAAGTAAACTGTCCTCTTGTTTGTATCTGAAAGCAGTGTTAAACTGAGGAAAAGACATTTCATATTAAATTAGACACCTCACATAGCCATAGCCAACACCAGCATGAAACTTGTGCAATTAAAGCATGTTTACGTAAAAGCAAAGCAAACAGATCTGTGCAACAGATTTGTAAAATGGTCATAAAGGTTTGTAAAACATCAAAGCAAATTTAAGAACCTCAGGTTGTAGTGAAAATATTGGAAAAGTAACCACATCAAAATCTTACATACTGCTGTTTTTGGAGACCTTCTGCATTTTCCTTTTCAGTGTGGAAGTAATGTGGCAGTAACTGCCATGCACTCATCTGCAACCTGAAAATGCCCCAGTACAATGCCAAGATTGCCAGCAGGTCCACGCTGTGATACTCAAACTTGGATTGAGCTCAGGTAGGGCCACAGAAGAGAGACACCCAACAGCTGCTGGCTGTTTTTTATCACAAGGGAATACTTCCAGCTCATAGCTGCATTCCTTCACATCTGCAGTCCCCAAAAACATCAGGCCACGTGCAATCTTGCAAACCAAAGAATACTGGAGTGTTTAACCTTTCCCTCTGCATCCTTGTGCTGGGGACATGCGCAGGGTTGCATCTTTCTCTGGCTGCCTAGGTAGCATTGGCCTTGAACTGCCTTTGGCCTCTAGCAGGACAAACTGACTTGTGCTTTGTAATTCTAATAAACAGATTTGCATAGCATTCTTGAAATATTTTACAGGAAACAGACTACTTGAACTCACTTTTCTGAACAGCCCTGTCTTCCCAGTCATTCAGCACTGAGTGGAAGCCGTCCCCCAGCTTTCTACTTCTGTCAGTTGTGAGGAACAATTCCTTACTGAACATCAGGAAGCACCAGCCTACCAGCCAGCACTTCCCAGCATAAGGAATGCGCTGTAGAACGAGGTGATGTCACTTTCCATGTTCTTCCTAAAATTATTTAATCCCACAAACATTATGTACTCCTTCTCCAGATTTTAAAACAATACGTGACACTAATCATAGATTTTGCCTATTAAATGTCTACAAAGGATCATTAGCATATCCTTCAATTAAGGACAGGGCGTTCTACTTCCTTAATGGCATCAGATTTTGCCTGCTAAATAACTACAAAGCACCATTACTGCATCCTTCAATTAAGGTTACGGCATTTTGCTTCCTTCACAGTGACTGACCAAACAATATGTAGGCTACAGGAAAGGAGCCGTTCCTCTCCTGTGCTACTTGCAGATGTGATTAATGACACGAAGCTGCTAATGAAGTCAGTGGTATAGGGAGCTACATGCAAGGTGCCCCAAAAAGGAAAGGCGTTAAGGTAACTAAGGTTTGTCTGGCAGAAAAATTCAGCTTGCGAGCAAACAAAAGATCAGAGCCAATACTCGTGAGGCCACAACCATCGTATAACTTTTGGAAACACCGAAACACGGCGTTGATGGATGGCTCTTTAAGCTGCTTTAAGTTAGCCCCGCTCCCGATTCAATCGCGGGCGGCGCGGCTGAGCGCGTGGCGTTTGCTGCTTCGCCGGGGTGGCCGGGCTCCAGGCCACCTGCGTGGCATGCGCGGCAGGACGCTCCACCCTTCCGCCAGCACGGCCAGCGGTGCCAGCCGCTGCGCGCAAGCCGCGAAGGGGACCGGGAGGGAGCTGCTTTTGTTGTCCCTATTTGTTTATTTGCTTTACTCTGGCAGCAGGCAAAGGGCTCCTCCCGTGCCAAGTTCATTACCATTATAAAATGTTCCCAATTACACAGGGTAGAGCGTGGTACAGCGAGGAGGAAAAAGAATGGGAAGTTTACAAGTAAACTACAGGACTTTGTAAGCCTTGATTTTAGGAAACAGGTGAGACAGCTGAATACAGCACATGGCCCCTAAGAGCTCAAACCCACACAGATCAGTTGTTCAAAATACTTCTTCCAAATTTTTCAATGACTTTTGTTAAATGAAACCATCATCTAAATGCTACCGACCTCCTCGTTAGTTGATCTTCTTCAAACGGCTTCTAAAACTCTAGTTTTATGTTTACAGCTGGGATTACTCAGTCACAGCTGATTTATTATTAATTATCCTCTTCCACAAATGGTGATCAGCTTGTTATCATCAACACTAAAAGGCACACCTGGATCTCTTCGCCCCCCTTAGCTCTCTTCTCTCCCTTGTCCCACAACATTCCTGTCCCCCAAACGACCGCATGCAGTCACACCTTGCTGGTACAGCATCTTGCAGTCTCCTAAAGGTGACAATCTGACCCAGCAGCAATATTCTGCTAGCAGCAGAATTGATTCAGAGGAGTGCTATCCTCCTTTCCCTCAGTGGTAGCACAGCCTAAACCAACCTTTCTATACGACTGTGCTCTAAGGGAGTGAAAAGCTGTACTTACAACCATTTCCAAGCAAGCACCCACTGTGTTTAAAAGACAAGATTAAGAACTCCAGTTGTATCACTTGCAAAACCCCAGACACAAAGCTGACTGTCACAACCATATAGAATATTTGCACAGGACAGGTTCTTCTCCATTTGCAACACAGGGTTGTTCTACATCTACTGAGCAATTCAAACATTGCATGTTTTCCTCTGGAGAGATTATCTTTGCTGAATTGCCACTTATGTCTAACACAGTCCCGAAGTATATCTATCGCTCCCCCACTTCTCAGACCAGCCTGTGCCGTAGCAGCAGGGTCTAAACTGCAGAAGACAGGAGACCTTCCTCTCCGGGAAAGAGGAATCCATTCCTGTGCAGCGACTGGAAGTTCTCCAAGCACAGCAAGAGACCATACAGAACTGCAATCTGAAGCGCAGGAGCAAGTCTGTCCGTTCCAAGATAAAGACAGTCAGCCACAATATGGTACTTGTTTGAAAGGCATTATTCTCAAGTCCCTTCTGCTCAGCTGGAGACCTAAGTGTTTGCCTTAAGATATTAAGAAATGATACAAGACCTGAGCATAGTAGTTAGTGATTCTGTAATAGACAACAAGAGAGCTGAAGATCCCACACAACCCATACCGCTTTCTCTAAATACGTTACGTTCAAAAAGTCAAGAATTAAAGCCAAAAATCTCCCATTGCTCTTCTGCTGTGGAAAGATTTCACAGTTACCCTTTAATGCAAAAGGAATCGGTGAGCTGAATGAAGGCTTATTGCCACCCCTTAACCAGCATAAGCTCAGGAAAAAGCACAAGTGGAGAGGCAGGAGAGCAGGAATAGCATCAAAAGGGAGCACTCACCCACCACCTCCTGAAGTTAAACAAGAGAAGAAATCAGCGAAGCTGCTGCAGGCCCCCTGCCCATCTCGTACCTGCCATGTGGCTTCTGCCCACAAAAAGCCCCGACGCCCGACGTGAACGTCTCATGCTACCCTCTCATGAAACCTTCCGACACTTCTCAGCAGAAAAGCCACAATAAAACTGGACTGTTGTCTACATGAGTTTACCTAAAATAAGCCATCCCCTCGGTGGCACTCCCTCCCTACCCTGAGGGATTTAAGAAGCACGCATGGCCATGATCTGACCAGAGGTAATCCAATAAACCAGATGCCTCCCTCTCACCTGCACAAGGGCACAGCTGCTCCGACTCCTCATCTAGGCCTTCTGTATCCAAACACCTCTAA
Organism: Anseranas semipalmata; assembly: GCA_013399115.1. Taxonomy (NCBI): domain Eukaryota; kingdom Metazoa; phylum Chordata; class Aves; order Anseriformes; family Anseranatidae; genus Anseranas; species Anseranas semipalmata. Next base: position 469,428 of record VXAA01003401.1, on the reverse strand, counting down.
CAGCTCAGCCAGATCTTTACTGCAGTAGGAAGCGTTAGGCACTCCTCTAATCAAGGCTGCAATTAGACCCACAGACAGATAACCAAATCCTGAAGGCTTCTGACACAAAGATTAGTAGAGCTTGTGTTTGCCTCACCCGTCCCTTTTCACCTCCTATCTCTGTTAGGGAGGCTCTGCTAGAACCTGGTACACTTCCCAGGCAAAACTGTCACCAGCTAATCTCCAAAAGCCACCCGCGCTCTTCCCCCACCCGCAGCACAAAAACAGCTGCTCCTGATAAACCCACACAGCTGCGTTTCACAACCCCAGGGACCTTAAAAAAAAAAAAAAAAAAGAGTCACCGAGTCACAAGAATATACTCTGAATAGCAGCTAGGTAACTTCAGGTTGAACAAAGTTACAGTCATCCTCAGTGAGTCACACAAAACAACGTATAACCGGCAAAGAAAGCAAGTTAAGAACTTTCTGGTATAATTGACTTTAGTTAAGAACTTCATGTCATTTCCTATTAGTAAAGCACGTTTTTGGTTTGTAAGTTGTGTGTGGATTTTCATATCACAAAATGTCTGGCTGGGAGCACGTGGTAACAGATAGTAAGCGATGCACATCCTACTTTATAACTTCTCTTGGTCCCCTGACCAGCATGGATTTCCCATCTGTGGCTCTGACAGAGGGAGGACATTTAGTGTTATTCTTCTATAACCACATATTTAATAAACAGAATTTCGTGCGTAACAGCTGCATTCAGCAATGGGCTATGTGTTTTGCTTATCAAAGTCAGTCCTTTACCAAAAGATGATATCTCACTACCCACAAAGGGAATCCATTCCTGCCCATTCCCAGGATACACGGCATCCCTGTTTGGAAGTGTTATGCCAGCTGAAAATTTAATGGGAGACACATAACTTAGAGCTGAGCTTTTTGCTGGCTATTACCACGGAGGGTGACAGAACACAAAAGAAACGATACAGAATGTGTCTGATTTGCATTCACTTTACTGTAGCAAAGCAACTCGAATATAAAAGAGAGAGAGTCTAATTTTAGCAGAAAATAAGCTGACATACAAACTACTGTTCTAACAATGACACCCAGGTTAGAAAGGCCAGATCTCAGCTAAAAACTACATTTATGGAAAGTGTGCTACAGCATCTGTTAAAACATATTAACCTAATTAGCAATTCCAGAAAAAAATTCACACACACAAAAAAATCATCACCACAAACCCTCACGAGATCTGCAGCAATTAAAGAGGATACCTGGCACGCTGAGAGCCGGCTTTGCTGCTGCAATTGCCCCGGCACTTTCACTCCTCCATTTACCGGGGCAGGGTGACTTCGCCATCCTGACCGACTGCTCCGTATCATCGGATCTGAAGCTACGTTTCCTCCTCTAAACACAAGTTAAGCAAATTCTGTCAGTGACATTTCTGGATCCAGAGTTGTAGCAAATGATAGGAGCAACTGTACAGACATTTGAACAATTATTTATTTCTCAGAAGACGTATTACGTAGGCTAAAATGTTCCTTTTTCAGATGTTTTATAGAAAAAAGGTTCATCTCCTACCTACTACATAACAAGTTTGAGAGAGACCACCGCACCTAACGTCAGCTTTCACAAAGAGGCCAACAAGCCGTCCTTACCACCATCAGATGACCCCGCTCCGCTCCCTACCACCCCGGCCACTCGGTCCCCCCCGTGGCACGCTGTCCCCTCTGCCAGGCACCGCGGTGAACTGCATCAGGAATCTGTCACCACAGGCTCGGCCGTGCCAGCAGCTGGCTGGGTGGCACGCCATTACCAGCGGCATAACAAAGGCGGGTTTGCTTTGCTCCAGGAGAATTCTCCTCCTCCCCAAAGCGATCCACTCCCTTTCCTCCCGCTCAATACCCTGGGAGCACTTCAGTGTTTTTACGTTTTCAACTCCACATTTGCCTTCCCCGCTCTCAGCCATGAAGAGTAGCAACAAATGTGTTATATTGCCTTTTTTTTGCCCGGTTGCATGGATACTATGAGAGGAATAGCCATGTATAAGACAGGTTTTTATTGATGCTGACTTTATGCCATAATTTTATAGTTTTTGTAATTCAGTGTGCTAATGTTTTGTTCAATATAAATCCAAATGATACAGAATGATGAGCTAAACCTAGCATTTAATTTTCTGAATAATTACTTGAACATTCTGCATTTTGATACATATGCTAATACCTACTAATTAGAACCATAACAAAGACTTTAAAGATGGGAATTAGGGAGAGGAACTTTCCAAAGCAGATTTATTCATTATGTGACAAAACAAACATTAGCACCACTTTCTCCTATGTAATGATGGAAAATATTCTCAATTGGATCCTCTAATAGGAAAAAAAATAAGGAAATGAAGTGAAAAACTATGCAACATCATAAATTTGCAATTGAATTCAGTTTGTCCAACCTCCAACACTGTTGAAGGAAAAAATTACTGTCTAAATTTCAGGGTGTCTTAAAAACAAGAGAGACCACAGCTTCTAGGAGGTACAGTATTAGAAATATGCGACAAACACCATGCAAGGGTCGAATGATGAAATCCATACTTCACTGCAGTATTACAGCTAAATTCCCTCTAGCAAAAACAGAATCAAATTGTTCTAGAACACCTAAAGGGCCAGAAAAGCTTCCGTGCTCACATGCTTTTTACACAGATGAAAGCATTTTTTACTTTTTATCAGCACTGGAACTACATTAGGCTAACAGGTTGCTTTACACTAGTCTACAAAAGACGATGAAGCAATACTATTTCGCTGAGTAGGGAGATCCTAATCAGTAGCTTGTATTAGCAATTTAATACCAGAGACCACTGAAAAAGGGCTAGAGGTTAATTCCAGTCATCCTCCTAGTAAAATTCCTTTGATACAGTCTAAAGCTCCTTCTTCTGCAATGCTTAATTTCCAGCAATCATTCTGCTTTTGTATTAAACCCATAAGCAAAAACACGAATATATTTTTAGTGAACATATGTTGAAATACTTCAGAACTCTTTCAGCATGTCAGCAACAGGCTGCTACGCTATCAGAATCCCAAAGTATGTCACCTTTTAGCAAGTGACCAGGAAGAGGCCACTCGGAAGAGCTCCGTAATGGAAGAAGGCTTGTTTTCCCATTAGTTACGCTGAGCAGCACGGCTAAGCCTTCTCAACTTTGCAGGCCAGCTTACCTTGGCAATTTGCATGTTTGAAATGGTGAAATAAAGCAGGAGGAAGGAAGAAATGTATATTTCTGTTCCAGGCTGCTGCTTGCTTTCTGTATTTGTGCAAATTTATCAGTGGTTACAGTGCTTCATACTGACAGCTTGAATATTCAAGCCACTAATGGACTACTTTTTTCTTGATATGCATCCTGGGGGGTTACTTTGACAACTTAGATATTTGTATCAACAGAAAATACTTCCAAAAAGCTACACACTCATAGATTAGATAAATTGTCTTGCTGGTTGCCAAACTCTTATGCCATTGATGAAGATACGCACTTCCATCCTTTGCGTTCGCTAACTCTGTCAGATGCGAGCACAGGGCATCCTCCAAGCCACGTGCTCAGCAGGAGCCCAAGACCGAAGGAAATAACACCACTTGAAAACAGGATGCGCGCGGGAGATGTTTTGCATGCCCATTCCCAACTTACAGCTCCAAGGAAGATTTGGGAAAGGGGAGAACAGACACCAGCCTGGAGGTTTACATAACTGGCAAAACAAACAAACAAACAGCAATAAGAGGAAGGAATGACAAGAGTATGCTCCGAATGCTGTTGTCTAACCGGAAGGCAAAGCCAAGGAGCCCCGCAGGAAACACAGGCTAGGAGCAGACCGCCTTATTTCCTATTGCTCCTGTGTTTAAAAACATCCCCAGTATGCATAAATCAAGATGTCACTGGCAGGGAAAACAGAAGCCCAGCTTAACTCCATAGCTACAAGGCTCTGTTAATCCCTCTCTAACATTCTCACCAGGGTCCCTAGCTCTCTTTTGTTCTCATAATATCAAGCCACGACAAAGAAGCTACGACAATGACATACACGAAATAAATTTGTATTCACTTGTCAGACGCTGGGTGAAAATATCTCCCTCACAGGTAGAGCAATGAGAACTAAAGTAACCAGAGGCTACTGGGGCATATGGACAATCATTCCAACTTTTGAACACAAATTTAATTTCTGCAGTACCCAAACCACTGAGAACACTCACAGCTATAATCTAATACAGATGGACGTAGCAATTTTTTTTCTTTAAGATAATCAGTCTTTAGAAAGGCTCGCAGTTCACGCATACATCAGCTATGCTTTTTAATATTGCAATGTGTAGTGAGAGAAATGTTGTCTTCAGTAAACTTAGTGGAGGAAGAAACTGGAGCAATAGAAAGCAATTGTTCTCCCCGATGGAAATCATCTCCCCTTCTTTGACATCGCCATGCTAAAAATCCAGATAATTTCATTTTTCTTTTGACAAAATGTATCATACTGAAGTCTATCGTGGAGGTTACAAACATGCTGCTGCCGCAGCGCATCTGAGGAAGCGGGCACTGTATTTTCCACTTTACTTTTTTTCCTTCTACTTCCATACACAAACTATTTTCCAAATTAACCAAAGAATTAATCAGCAACTTCTTCACTGACTTGTTTTGGTAAAAGTTATACTTGCTAGAAGAAAAAGGATGAAGGAGACACAGCATTTACAAGATCTGTGCAGCTTTTCATAATAAAGCCGCACAGAAGCTGCTACAGCCTCATTTGCTCCCTTGGCATACGATGAGGTCATTCATTAGAAGAATCTAATTGCCTGATAGAGCACTTCATCTTCTGCAAGAGATTTTGGAGAATATAATACCTGAACTAGCCAGGTTCTAACGTATTTTTAAGAAAAAGATCTCGCCTGAAAGAGCTGCACTGTAAGACAAATGTTGGACGCTGCCATATTTTATAGTTACATCTTGAACCGAGTTAGCTAATCCAATGCAAATTCTCATAAAACCTACACACACACTAGTGTGTTCACAATGGTTTTGCAACAATTTGATTTAAAACCGACTAAAGAATGAAACCAGGGAAGAGCAGTGGTTTTTCAAAAGCCCGGAGTGAAAAAGTTCCAAGGAATATAAAAAGGTCATTTCCAGCCACTTAACAAACCTGATTTATTCTCGGCATGACACCAACAAATCAGAGGTAACATTCAGCTGATCAGCTGTTCGAACTGTTACTTACTACTCTTTACAGTGCCCAGCAGAATCATATTTTCTTCATCTACTTAGATACTATTTATGTCTCCCGAACAAGACTTTTCTCCTGCATTAATACTCTATAAATAAAATAAAGCTGGACTTATTAAGCTAGCATGTTATTAACCATAAAGCTTTAAAAATACAATGTGTATTTAGATCACATGCTTACATTTCTCTTGCACATATGAAAAAAAGAGACAAGTAAAACACGCACCTAATGAGACAAAAAACAGCAGTCACGATTCTTTTGTCAAGGATCCTCCCCTTTGTGGGGAAGAGAAAATTCACTTTAGTGTTTAAACAATCTCAAGTGGCAATTACATTTAGGAAAAGCACCTTCAATCCACGACCTTTCTGTTCCATGTTTCCAGATGCTAAAGTAATTCCTACTGAAGGATTATAATTAGCAAACTCTGTTTAAACATTCATGTTATATTGAAATCTTAAAGAAAAAGAAAATCACAGAAAATTACCATAGACTGAAATCAACCCTTCAAGTTCTGACAAAAGCTTGTTAAAGCTTCAGGCTCAGAATACCCAAGAGGAGCATGCAAGTTTTAAGTATTTCAACTGCTCAGGAAGCACTACAGATTCAAGTGGAGAAGACGGAGGTCAATGTACCATCTGGCATCTCCGAAAACACATCCCCAGTCCAAGTAGATATTTGTTTTCAGCTATAATAAAAAAGCAAGCAACTACAGATTAGAAAAACCGTGGCAGATCAATAATGCAACTCATATATATAACCAAGCGGCCTTGTTTCCGTATTTACATTCTGTTCTTGCCAATGTTAAAAGAGACTCCAACTTAATTCTTGCTTCTTTCTGTGTCAGGAGGAAGAAAGCTGGTGTGTTTTCACCTCTAAAAAACTAGTAATAAAGGAAGAGCACCACAGCGATTCAATATTAACATCTTGGGATACTTTTCATTCCATGGAATTTCAAATCTTTTCCCTCAAGAACCCATTTTGTCTTTTTCCCTCATTATCATTGCATTATCAATATCATTATAAGTCAGTACAACGATTAACATATGTCTAATGACAGTCAGGGTCCCAAAGGCAACATTTCAACAATAGGGAACAGTACCAGAAAGAGAGCGACTTCAGCATCCTTAGGAACCAGATGCTGTAATCCAGAGCCTCTAAATGAATGCAAGGATGAAACATGCTGAAAAGACAGCTGACTTCATGAAAAATAAATCTGACAAAGTTCACTTTAGTCCAAAAAGTATTCACTTAAAAAAAGAAAAAAAAAGGAAGAGAGATCAATTTCTTCATCTTTCTGTAAGAGATATCATGGAGGTGCAAATGCACAAAAAACACTGACTTCAAAAACAGGAGCAAAAAGCATTCCCCTAGTACCTCCTACAGTTTTTCAAACTTACAATCAAATCACTAATATATTTAGTACTTCTGTAAAAGAAACAGGTATTAGAAATGAGTGTTACAGAAGTTATTTTAAAAGGAAGCTTTATTTTTTGTCCCTCTGTAACAATCAGATTTTTATGAAGTATTTCAACCTTTTCTTGAAGTTGAAGGGAGGCATTCGCAAACAGAAGAAAAGATTAATCTTTACTGTGCTATTATATAAATACATTCCGGATATCCACCTCTGCATCACAGCACCACACATAATGCAAAACAACAGTCTAGCAAGCCCAATATTCCATTTCTGACAATGGCCAACACTGGAGTGATTCAGAAGACTCTATAAATCTCTCAAAACAAAACTAATTGCCCAACACCATATCCCAAGAGAAATTTCTTCCCAGCTCTGACTGTTCAGCTTTGATGCATGGACTAAAAACCAGTATTATCCTAGCTAGTACAACTGCTGATACCCGTGCTAACGTGGTTAATCTTTACAGAATTGTACTGCTTACCTTAGTGGATCACACAATTTAAATGCCATAGCGCAATAATGTGCTATAGGCAAAAATTCCTCTTATTTATTAGTATTCTAACCTTCTATTGTTATGCAAGACATCAAAATGGTTCTTTATTGTAAAAGTGTGCTGGCAAGTCAATTGCCTTGTAAAGCCACTTCTGCCTTGATTCTCCCCCCATTTTTGAACTTGCTGTTGCTTTTCCACATGATGAAGCAGAACAAGTATTTATTTGGAACCTAGTTAAACTGAAGTTCTTCTGGATTTGATTTTGTAACAAGAGCCTATTGGAGAACTCATTCTTTCTTTGGAGGTCTGAGACAGTGCCTGCTGTGCTACTCGCATTGTCATTTTACTCCTAGACTCCAAAAACATTGCACGGGGAAACAAATCCAAAGTGAGATTAAAAAAAGTAACGGTTTCATGTTTGAGGCTGGCTGTCACTTTAGACTAATATTTGTTTCAGCAACCCCCAGTTAATGAGTAGCCCGTGACTCTACGATAACCATTGTCTTCCCTGGAGATTAAGCTTCTTTTTGGACAGGTTTATCTTACAATATTTTTGCTTCGTGTCCTGCGTACTCCACCCACTTCGCTAGTCTCCAGGCATCGTAGAGAAATAAGCCACAGGACAGTTCCTGTAAGCAGCCACATTATTACTTTCAGTGGAAACATGGATCCAATTTGGATTAGTTGTTCCCACAGCTGTTTGGTCCTGCTTTTTTTTTTTTGGATATAAAAAGTGTATACACTTTGGCATGTACTAGCAAAAGAACAAGGGGACAGTCGGTCTCAGACTCTGAGAAACTTTATCTCAGCAACATCCTTTTGCAACAATACAATATTTTGCACCTACCACCAAAGCACGGATGCATTACCCCTCTTATTTTAGCTAACACAGAGCCTATTTTATCATTTGTTCAGCAAGAGCGAGCAGGTGAAATTTAACCGTCCCTCCATCTAGCTAATAACACTGTGCGCTCCATTTTAAAACTTACAAGATTTAGCATAGCAGATAGCAGAAATAAGAATAGGGAAAAAGAAGTGCATCTTCACATTTCACTCTGCTGGGAACAAAAAGCTCTGGGTGGATTGGGTTTGCACGTGCAGCCTGGTTCCTCCATTACAACAGCCTTTGGCCTCCTCCAAGCCTCATGTACTTTTCCACAGCTTATTTAACAGATGCGTAGTTTGATTTCTAGAGTACTCAATCAACATAATAAAAAGAGCGAACATGGAGCAGTTACTAAATTCTAGTTTCGAAGGAAATGGCAGAGGAAAACTTAGCACAAGTTGCACACTTCGGCTCAGTCCCATCTCCTTTTCCATCGCACTATCAAATCAAGCCCTCCAGAAAACAAAGGTCCTTTCCCTCTCAGGTGCTGCGTACTCCACAAAGGTACGCTGATGTGGTGGTTAGCTGCCCTCAGCTCCAAATCTCACATCACATAGAAGACATCTGTGTTCCTCCATCTTTCTTAGCTCTTGAGACTGATCAGCAATATCTTTTGGCCTGACTTGCAATACCATCAAACTGCATATATTGTTTTTTGGCACTACTAGGACTAGAACCTCTGTCTGTAAGGTGACAGCCTGAAACCACATCCACACCTTAAAATAAAAGCATGCTAAGTCCATGATTAAACAAATATATTATACACGAACCATGGGAAAAGAACTATTGGCGTTGGGATTAAAGGGAAGGCAATGAAGTTCACAGCCACAGGCAACTGAGGAGTCGCAACAAATACCAACACAGACAGCACCCTGTGAAACACAGGCAGCATGCTGCGAGCACCCATTTGGAAAATGGGCACCTGTGATAAATAACGACACAGATATTCATCTGGATGAACGATAAATTGCTCCTTTAGGTCAGCGATCCAGGCGAGTACTGGAATTCCCAGGATCCAAGTTCTTTGTGCTACAGTTCAATCACAAGTAATGATTCTACATAAGATACTACTGTTCACAGTATTTTTATAAAACTATCAAGGTCTTAGCAATAATAGAAAATCATTACTATTCCTTTGTTATACCCATCTGAGAAACGATGATGTGCATGCTAGCAAAGTCTTATTCTACGTTCAAGCACTTTTCTTCCTTTATTTGCTTCCTCTTTACTTAAATTATACCTGCTTACTCTAAGAGCAAATGCTGTTCTTCATGCTGTGGACCATTACTCTGGTGATATCCCTCATGCACTCTCAGGTTTGCTTCCTTTTTACTGCTTGTGATTGCACGAACGCTCTTCTATGCAAAAAGTCTAATTAAGTTAAATGAATGAATTTGAGATGTATCTATTAAAATACATTAAAACCTTTGCAGAAGTTGTCATTCAGAAGTTAAGCAATCTTCATGTTAGCTTAATTTGCTATGCCCAAAGAAATATTTAACATCCTTTTATTCGACATTTTTGACTTGGCTCAGAAATACTCAGGATAGCCGACACACCCTCAACAATTAGAACCAACGCGCTGAAATGAGGCTGTCTTTATAATAAAGATACTTCCTTCTCAAGAAATTGAGAACTGGAAAATAAGAGCCCATTTTTCAGAATAGAGTGTATGAACATGGGAATTTAATACATCTGTTAAGTGAGAATGTTTCTTATTCTATTTACTTAAAAAAGACTACTTACATTTCTGCTGAAAAAGTAAACCAGCAAGTGACTTTGTTCTGCAAGGCAGTGGTTATGCTGCCTGTTTCATGAACTGCAGAAAATATTTCTCCATTAGCAAGATGATTAACTTCAAGTGTTCCTAACCAGTCAACCTAATAAGCTTTCGCTCCACCTGAAACCAAGATGTGCTTGATTTAAACTAGAGCCTTGATTCTATTAACAGTGATGAGAAAAAGCAAGTCTGCGAACACATAAATAATATTTTGCCCACCTGGAGGGTTATACCACATACAGTAACAGCATTTTTGTGGATGACTAGGCACATCTTGCCTGAAACACAAGCCTGGAAAACACTTATAAACACTTTAAAAACAACAACAAAAACAACCTTATAGTGCAATGCAACAACCGGAAGGCCACCCCTCTAAGAAGTAAACCAGCCACGCTGCCTATAAGCTTGCAGCTAAATACCTGGCTGCGTATTACACGCTTCAACAGAGAATCTCCCCTTTCAAAGAGGAGTTCCCATCGCAGTTCACACCGCCAGCTCAAGCCTCAACAGGCTCCAGTGACTCGGGCAAGTACTGCCACATTCAGCAGGGTGGGGCAAGAGAGAAACCCGCACTGCAGACGCTCTGGGGCTCTCAGAATGCAAGCCACCACAGTCAGCATTTTGAATAGCACCCATGAGTCAAAGCAAGCGCCTGTGCTACACCAAACCACGTGGTAAAAGCCTAAACTGAAACAATAATAAATGCATCAGAAATAAGTGAAATGTCAGGGTGGCCTTCAAAAATTGCTCAAAAACAACAGTACCATCATAATCAAATGAGAAAGGGACAGAATAAGAACGGCTACTGCTAGATGCCCATCCAGAAGAGGAACACTGTGCAGAAAGAAGCAATACTCCTTAATGCCTGAAAATCCAGCAGCACAGGGGCACCCAACAGACCCTCTACCTTGCAAGGCTGACTACAATTGAGCAAAACCCAGTAAGAGAAATTACAAAGTAAGAAAGTAAGAAATTACATATGAACCAAGGGTGGCTCGCAGAACTAAAGAACAGAAGACATAGGAGGGGATAAGGCTTATCTGAGGCTCTGCATAACCTAAACCAGAACCTGCAAGCACTCCAATTTCTCATTCCTTTCCCAGAAGAGATACACATAACCTTAGTAATGGCAAGGCCAGAGCCCACCTGTGGCTTTTTGAGTGTAGGCTGCTCAGGTCCTTAAAAAGAGGATACAAGCCCCTTGCTAAATCAGCAGGCAAGATTTAGCCAGCCAACATGGAGCTGTAGTATTAACCTGGTTTTGTTCCAGACAGTCTATTAACATAAACAAGAGATACAAGTATGCCCCAAAGCTTCTTCCTCCTTCCCCAAGTACATCTGTTGGTCTAACAGAAGTTACTAACCCTCACTACGGACTTGGTCCCTCTTATAACCGACGGCTAGCAGCCACACACTAGTACTCTGTAAGACATGACAGGCATGAAGGTTGCAGACTAGAGTTCCAGCAACACCTGCATACCACCAGAGAAGACTGACTGGAAAGAAAGCTACTTATCATTTATCACACCTGACACAAACGTGAAACCATATAGTTAACCCTGTAACCCGAGCCCAAGTAGTCTCATCCGCACAGCGGACACAAAACACCTTGTTGCAAAAACCAACCCTCTCCAGTTTTGCATAACCTGTTAAAATACACCGTGCGAAACAAAGCCTTTCCTGAACAACTCCCTGCTGTTTTAAGAAGCACCATACAAAAAGAATTTATACTGAGGGAGCATTAAGGTTGTGAAATGAAGTAGTTCAAAAAAAAGAAAATCTTAAAATCAATCTCAAGGACGCCTCTACACAAGCTGTTTGACACGCACTCTGTGCTTTATGTATAAATAACCAGGAACCTTCCCAGGTGAAAGTGCCAACTATTTACACATTGCAGTGTAGGGAAGGAACAGCAGCGATCCAGCCACTGAACACTGATGATAACAATATTCAGTGCACACCCTTCTAACCTGTGCAGTGAAAAAAATGCATGCAGGCATTCTGAAGAGCTTGAGTTACAGCCCCTGGCTCATTTTGACTTTGCCCTAAGCACCAAAGCCGTAAGACAGTTGTTAAAAATGCTCTTCTGCATGCTTGCATTTTAGCTTAATGGATTTACTCTGAATGTTCAGAGTAAGAATTTGATCTATGACAGTCATCCCTGTCTTGATTCCAGTTTAATTTCTGACATTCTTCAGGGCCTTGACAAATCAGAATATATACACACACACACACACACACACGTATATATTAAATGCATGTGTCCAATGCTCATGTTGTCCCTTTTCTTCCACAGTCATAAACAGTTTTGTGGATTGGGTGAAGAACTTGCACCCTGACCAGTTTCTCTTGGTTGGCAGAACAAAAAACAACTTCAGACAGAACTACCATTTTTTTCCTCCAAATGCTAAAATAATAGTACTGCTGTTCAGCCATTTACAGTTATAGTCCTCATTCTAACTCCACAATTAAATTATTTACAATTATCACACGTAGCCTCAGGAGCAGGAAAGCTCCTAGAGTGCAACTTTCTGAAGTGCTGGAGCAGTCAGTCATGAGACAACAGTTCTTCCTTAAGTAGTGCCACTGACATAACAGCCTCCAGTAATACTATCAACAACACGGCTGCAGAAACAAATAAAATTATTCATTATAAAGTTTACTACATTGAAGGAGACAGGCTAAATTTCTTTCTTTTTATTGCAGAGTAAGATCGGTGGACAAACTGCTAAGGAGAGCATTTAGAAACTGAACCCAGTAAGTAGATTTCACAGCCTTATCACTGTTTTTAGAAGGCGGGACATGGGTTAAAGGCGATGCACGAGATTACTTCAATAGCATTCCACTAGCAGAGACCCACATTAAAGTTCTTTAATAGGTCAGCAGTGACTGCAGAATATGCAGATCTGACAATACCGAGTTCAAACTTGTACACACAGCTATCTAAAAACTGCAGTCTCTTATTAATTTTACTCTTTCAAGTATGCTTGCTCTGGGCCCACATCCAGTAGATGTAACAGATGGAAACTGCCAGTGAAATATGGCAAAGCTATATAGGCCGTCATGCGTGAACCAGGCTTCCTGAAAACTGCCTTCAGTCAGACTGCTGGATTCAGCCAGGCACCCGAAATTCCACTGCCTTCACATTCACACCATGGGAGAGCCAGCGCTTTTCTCAGGTAGATGAAACCCGGTTTAGAATAAATTATAAATTCTGAGTTATACATCAATAACCAGTTTCCTATAAGTATATTTATAATTTAGCTATAAACTGAATGTGACAAAGTAGGACAGCAACTCTGACAGAGCTTTGAGCCCGTTGCCTGCTCCAAGACGCCAGCCTAGGCAGAGCATCTCATATTTTCATATATTCCACAGTTCCTCCAAACAGTTCAAGCAGAAGAATACATCATCAGAAAGTCGCTAATTATTTACAGAGTAATTACCACTAATAATCACATCACTTCATGATTACATTCAATTGATTTAAACCCTTGCTGCCACCAAAGAGCGTCCCTCTTCTTCCCAGAGCTTTACGTTCCCACCAGCTCCCTAGTGCCATTAACATTACTCATGTGGCTACACAAGCAGGCTACAGGAACTCATTTAGCTGAAAAGTAATCTTAAGAGAGAAAAAACGGGAAGGGAAAAAAATGGATTAGTTTTCAGCCAGATGAGCATCTTAACCTACCGGCCTGCATGAATAATGATGCCAGAATAAAATCAGAGAAGGTAACATGCAGATAGATATATGTGAGCAAGAATTATTGCTACCCTTTTGAACATTCAGCTATTTTTTCTAAGGAAATTAATTGTCCATTTTATTTTAGGAACGTTGAGATTGATATATTCTTCTTCCCCCTCAATAAAACCCTTGCTGGAAAAAGAACGCTCTCAAAATCAAACCGGGATTCACGTGCATTGTACTGACCAAAGGCAAGTAACTAGCAAACCACTTAACTTGGATCAGTTAGGCAAAGTAACACAGGTTTCCAAATGCAGGATTTCTTCTGCATTTTCTCCAACAAATGCAAGAATTCAATAACTAATTATGCTAGGACACTTCCACAAATAGGGCTCTGCAGTTACATTTTGGTATTTGTTTCACACTATGGCAGAAAAGAAACTCTCTCTAGTACCCTGAGCCCTTTCAGAACCAGAAACCCATAAGGGTACAACAGATGTGAGAAGTTTAAATTGTTCTTTGCCAGTACTGACACCTCTTCTACAACTAAAAAACATGAGTTTCCAGGGATATCAAACAAACAGCACCTTTCCACTACTACACATACAGTATACAAATGTTACAAGTTAATATTTAATGGAGATACTCTTTTACCTGTGGACTATGTTATACTAGTTGTTCTGACAGATAACTTTTGGTTTAGCAAAGGTATGGCTCATGTCTGATAAAAGTATATGAAATAATCTTGAAGTCTCATTGGTAAACAGTGAGCTGAGCGTAAGCGGCTCACAGACAGACCCAGGTTTATCTAGGGAAAACAACCTAGGATCCCACAGGTAATGATGTTACACCTATAAATAGGAGTAAATAAGGAACATGTGAACATTTCCTGCCCGTGGGACTGGACACGTCTGTTTTACTGGTTCCGAGTTACTTTCAGCTCTTTCAAAGCAGGGAAAACAGCCCACGGAGCCAAGAATTCACAGGGCATGCAAAGCAGGGGAAACACCTCTCGTGAGGTCAGCTGAAAAGCAGAATGGATGTACATGGTGCAGCTAGGATAGGTGGGAGGTTGCAGCAGCTTCCAGACTGCCTTTTAAAGGCAGGAGACCTTCTTCGCTGGAGAGGACTGAAGGGGGAAAGCATTCCTCACGGTTACAGCAGCTGAACTCCCAGCATTCTTCCTTTTTATAGCAACATTTGCTATAATTGGGAAGTTTCAAGCAGTACCTAGAATGAAAATGATTAGCTACCTTTATATATAAAGCTCTGTTAGGCACAGACAGCAGTCCTCTGCTTGGTTCAACTGCATTAGCTGTCAGCTTGGCTGCTACCTAAGTAAATAGCATAATTTCTCACTGTTCCCACTACAAGATTCATTCCTTACAATTAATGCATCCCGTTCAAAAGCAACAAAGATTTAGCCTAACAGCTGTAAATTAGCATATTGGATTTCTTTTTACTGTCTCAGAACTACAACACTAGTGTGTTTTTTCACCTCTAGCCTTCAGCTGTTTTAGCTCAATGCTAGGACTTCTCTGCATAACAATATCACTCACATTTCACCGGAGTCTCTTGAACTGGACAGCCTTATGAGGAAGTTTCTTAAAGACGCTGCCATAAATGCAGTACGGAAGACAGTAAAACAGCAGTGTTCACGTTGCTTTTCTTCCATCCTTCAAAATCATTGTTGGGATAATGCTGCAAAATCCTATATCCAAAAAAAAGAGTTGAAAATACGCTAGTTTTATTTTAGGGCCCTGACAACTACACCTAAATGAAATAAATGCAATGATACAAGGCCTTCTGTATGAGAAGAACGTACCAGTATGCAGACCTCAAGAAGTTCTCTGGTGTTGTTAAAAATCATTAGCATAGCATACACTCTGAAAGATTCAATTTGCACAGCTACTGTGCAGTCTCTACACAACGTACTTTCCAACTACCTATCCCGGTCAGATGAAGACTATACATGGTAGAATATCATATGTGGTGTTTCCAATGGATTAACTGACATGACAAAATAAATTTGCAAGTGTGAAGGCTGTTACATTGGATCACACATTTTCAGTTTACAGCTGCATCCACTTGCTCTGCAGAGCACCTGAGCAGACTGAAGATGTCTGTGCTGTCTTCAGGCACAAATATTCCCATCAGGAGTTTGCTTCTTTCTTCTTCCATCTGCATTTTTCTGATCTTTCTAGGCCACTGCTTTTCTTACTGTACTCAAATCTGAAGATATGGGAGCAGTTTGGCCAGGATATGAGAAAAAGATAGCCCTCAATCGTTTTTAAGCCCTCCTTTCCAAGTCGCCAGGGCAACATATGAAAGAACAGATAATTGAGCAGTGAATAGTATGACAGTATGGGTAGCTGACAGTATGAGTAGCAAGGGCTACAACTCAAAAACCAAAGATGGGACAAATCCCTACTGCACACAGTCCCTTCCCTTTTACTCCACTGCCCACTAAGTATGGGAGAGGGAGCTGTGAGTCTTTGTTGAGTCACCATAAGGCACAGAAATGCAGAGATATGTGCTGCAGTAAAGTTAGCGTGCTCCCACAGTTTATTTTCTTATTGTCTTAAATCCCCCTTCCCAAGAGCTAGGCACCCTGCTGTCCAAAGAAAAAATGTTTTATTGTTAAAAAAAGTTACTATACAATAGAAGTTCAGCTATTTTCAACCAGCTGCTAGGTGCTGCAGTCTTACCTCAGGCAGAGTCCCGAGTACCACAGTGAAACCAAGCCACACGGATGACGGTGCTAACACATACCGGTACCAGAACACTGCAGCCCGCAAGTACAAGAGGTGCTTACTCTGATCCTGGAATAACACAGCCCTCGGATGCAGATGGAACGGTGATATACATTCAACATAAGATAATCTTCACTGAAGAGTTGAGAGAGGCAACATTTTGCTTCTTGAGCACGCACAGGCTTTCTTGTGCTCAGAGGCGTTCAAGTAAGACTCGAGAAGGAATGCCATTAGTTTTTTGAAACAGAAGTTTGCTTGCAAAGCAAAAAATGAAAGATCACTCTCCCCTCTGCATTTCCTTCACCAACAGTCCCTTTTCACAGGGCTAGTCTATATGCTGACAGCTTTTCCAGTAGCCTATATAAAGCTCTCCAGCTCATTCCCACACAAACAGCTCTTTTCCAGTTTAAAATGCATCTGTTGAAGTGTTTTGCCATCACAACTATGTTGAACTACTACAGTTTTCATGGTTCCAGTTACAGTACAGATGTAGCCCAAAATAATGTCTTGTGTTGACAGGTAATTGTTGGTAAAATACTTTTTTTTCCCCCTATTTTATGTAATAGTTCACAAAAAAGGCTACAGTACACAACCCTCCTTGGATTAGGAAAAATGTTACAGCATCAGACATCACAGTTGAAGATTAACTGACACCACGTCAGGTTTACTAGTACCACTAATATATTATATTGCCTTGTAATTATGAATTTTAAAACCAAATTAAAAAGCCAGTTCCATAACTGAAGTAACAATGCCTGTCTATGTTGCTACTTTGAACTTCAAGAGCAGATCAATGCTATTTGTAAGTTTGGAATCTCAAAACATAATGTAGATCTCTGTCAGATGCTGGTGAGCAAAACAATTAAGCAACACTGATCCCTAGTCTAAATTGCATTGAAAATATTTTCTATGTATAATAAAAAAAGCTCGTCCTATTTCATTTTATTATTTTTAAGTGAGAACGCACTGAAGAGACCATAGCCTTTCACCAACAGCAGCATTAAGGCCATGTTCAGTAAAAGGGTAAAAGATGCTAACCAACCAGAGAAGAGGCTTTGGGTTTATTTTGATGTTAAACTGAGGTTGTACTGTAACATGCCAATTTTGTTCATTTTGTTCAGCTTTCTTCCCTACAACTTGACTGGATTTTGAAGCACTTGACCAAACAGCAGGCAGCACCCAGAGAAGTTTTGCTGTGACCACATAAGCCTATAGCTGTTTGTTAATCCATAATAAATTCACTATTGTTTATAAGCTTCAGCTTCCGTTTTTGTATATTAAGCACTCTGAGGCGATCAGAGACACTTGGGCTGCTGCCCTTTGTGGTATGATTAGAACTTACCCTTCCCCCTCTCTCCAAGAGAACACGAGCGAAGGGGAGGACCAGCAAGGAATAAAGCAGATCTCACTCTAAATCTTCTATAGGATAAATGCGACATGAGCTTGAAGGGTAGAGATCTAGAACAGAAGCAACTGTTACTGCTGCCTAATTTAACACACTTGCACTTGAAGGTTAACGTCTCAGTAATGTGAAGTTAAAATACACAGGGTGTTTCTCATACTGAGCATTAAGAAAGCGCAACTGATAACATGAGACATACAAGAAGGGTTCCTGTGAACAAGCACGTGTAAAACTGTAATCACAAACCAGCACATTACCAAAACAGTAAGGAGTAAGAAAGATCAAGGCACTTCATTAGCGGCAATACTCATTCAGGAAAGAGTGACAACACCAAGAAGCGGACCAATACCATTTGCTCTCCAGAGGCACAACAAGAAATGGGCACAGAACCTGAGAGGTTACTGGGAGCAACCCATTTTCCTACTATTTCTGCACGTTTTTCTGCAGCCCTTCCCTTCCCACGCGTGAGACGGGAACAGCTGAAGTTGTTGCTGAAGAAAGGCTGAGCGAGCAACATTACCCAAACGTCAGCCGGGACAGAGGAATGTCCTGGGTTTCTTTCTCAACAAACAACAAGAACGATGTTTTCATTTAGACACACTGTTGCTAACAGCAGCAATAATTTGGGCAGTTTAAGAAAAGGTCTGTCAGGCCTCCCTCTCCTCTCTCCTTCAAAATATCAATGCTCTCCCTTCCTGCTGTGCCCCCCCCAAAATCCACACAAACAGAACTCACAAAGTTTTAAAGCAGAAAACGTAAAGAGCATCACTGGGACAATACTGGGTTTGGTCAGGCAAGAAATATATCAGGAAATAGCTGAGAACAAGCGCATAATGTACAAGTGACTCAGGATCCATTCCCATTACAATGGGGAAAACAGGCAAGCCTTTTTCCACACATGGATGGATCCACCCACTTCGGGTAACAAAAATACAGCATGAATGCCAATTTTTTCACAGCAAGCCCCAAATATTTTTCATAAGGAAACAGACATTTTAACATATTGACAGTTTTGCTAAACTCAATTTTGATTCTTTTCTGCTTTACAATGTAATTCACACAAAACAAACAAACTAAATAACAGCCATTTTGAGTAATCCAAATGTCTTGCAGAAGTACTGGGTTCAACCTTTTTGTAATTGTAGTAGAGCTTCAACACTAATATTTTCACTAAGACCATCTAAAAATAGTGCGAGTCAGAGGGCCGCAACACAAGCATTGCAGTGAGCAGCACACAGACCCATTCACACATCTCAAATATTGCATTTCTGCTGCTCAGCCTGCTGGAGGACAACCCTGCCATCAATATCTACCCCACAGATACAGAGCATTCACCCCCACCAGACGGAGGGGTCACACTTACAGTAAAGCCTAGCCGGTATGGACAAACGCCTCAAGTGTTGGCCACATCTAGTTTGAAGATAATTAACAAGTGCCGTACTTTCGCTGGGAGTTCAGCTGCAGATGAGAGGCAACACACACGTGATCCTCCTAACACGCCAGATCTAGCGACTGTGACAAAATAGGTTCTTCCTTCGTATTCTAGGCACATCACATAACCTAGGCGATAAAGACCGCCTTCGGGCACAGGATCAAACTACCGTAAAAAAGGAACGAAGGGCAGCAAGTATCACTGAAATACTAGTTTTGCTGAAGCATAAACTTACTGCTCATGCGATTTTGAAGCAGAATTATTCACAGTTCACCTGAGTGCAGGTCACCAGCACAACTCATTCAAGCAGTAACCAAGTTTATCCTCCTTGAGATATGGATAGCGTATCAAGTCACTCTCACCAACTGCATCGCCCCCTCTGTACTGAGGTTTTCAAACCTAGAACCAGCAGCAAAGTGCTTTCTACCTTCTGTCTCTAAGCAATTAGCAGTATTAATCCCGGGCTATGCAAGCCCCCTGGCGTGGCTCTGATTCGGCTTTAATCTCTGCTGAGGTCTCTTCTTCCTCTCTCCACAGAAAGCCATTTAAACCTCGGCGAGCCTTTAGGCTGAAAGCAACCTTACGTTACGGCAACATTAGCCCCACGCTAAACAGACAGCAAGCCTGGAGACCTGCAGCGCCTGGCCTGTCCGCACCCAAAGAAACCCGAAGCAAGGAAAAGTTACTTTTCCAGACAGCGGCCGCCTGGCACGAGGGAAGGTCTCCTCCGCGCCTCTTCCTCCCCCCAGCACCGCGGGCTACACCCAGAGGAGCTCGCCTCTGCGTGGTCCAGCAGCGCTGCCCAAGGCTTCCTCTCGGTGCCGCCGCAGGATGTCA
>VXAA01003401.1:428226-449368 GCA_013399115.1 Anseranas semipalmata | reverse complement strand
GGCGGCCGGGTCCCCTCCGCGCTGACACTCGCGCACTGGGGCGGCCGGAAGTAAACACACGGCGCTCGCGCCGCCCCGCGCCGCCCCGCCGGCCGCCAACCCGGAAGCGCCCCCCTCCCTCCATTTTCTAGCCGCCGCCCGGGGCACGCTGGGAAATGTAGTGCGGCCGCTAACGGCCAGGGCGGGGCGCCTGAGGGGCCGCGGTGCCCCGGGGCGGGTGACGGTGGCGCCTTGGGGGCGGCCCCCTGGGAGGGCTCGGTCTGAGGCGGCTGGGGGCTGCCCCCCCCCAGGGGCCTGCGGTTTGTCCCCCCAGGCCGCGCAAGGCCGAGGCAAGGCGAGGTGCCCTACCAGCCGTCTGACACGCCACGCCACGCCACGCCACGCGTGTCCTCGCCAAGAGGACGGTGGCTGAGGGCGTGCCAGCGGGCAGCCTTGTGCTTCAGGCTGGGTCTCGGCACTCCGCGGCTCTTGGCATGCCGTGGGCTTCCTCACGGCACCTCAGTGCCTGGTCCCCAGCGGCAGAACGGGGGCAGTTGTACCCCCTGCGCCCGTGCCCAGAAGCGCCTATTTGCAAGGCGTGGGTAATGTTGCACACGGTGATGAAGACGCAGTCCCCAGGCGCTGACCCAATGAGTCCTTGGCTGTTCCTCTCTGCAAACCTGTAATATGTGCATGAAGGTAGCAGCTGCCCCTTCCAAAACCCTGAGAGAGCCCCTGAGCCTTGGAAAGGGGTCACGGCTGGCTGCCTCAGTCATCTACCTGCTCTTTTTCACTCCTGGTTGTGCCTTGTACTCCATAACCTACACTTTGGTTTAAAATACTCCATTCCTTAGTTCCTCTGATTGCAAAAACAATCAACCAAGTATTAACTACGCAAAAACAGGTGGAATGATACCTGCCCGCACGCGCAGACAGCCTGACACTGCATCCCTTTGAGATGTCAAGAACAGTAATTGTTTCAAGAGGAGAAATCCTTCCCATTCTAAACATTGATGTGGGTCATTTCCAAAGCCAAAGTTATTTCTTGGCGGGTGCGAAACCGGAAGGATATCCTTCTCTTCATTGATTCCTCCTGATCAGCAGCACCTGCTTTGGTGGAGAAGAAAACACATTGTGTTTTCACAGAGACACATCTGCTGGGGGTGATCACATGCTTTGGACAGCTATTAACTAAAAACTGTTCATGTTATGGGTGATAGTTACATCCTTGGACTCCCTGCAAGCTCGTTCTTGCTTGAGATCATTAGCTTTCTGAGGGAAGCATCATCTTTTGGAGGCAGTTTGAGGATCAACCATACTGTGCCATTATTTTTTGAAATGAACTTCCCACTGGAATTTGCTGGGAACCCCTTTTCATGACAAATACATGCTTTATTTTGCCACTTTCCTATCATAAAACTTTGCACTGAGAATTACTTGGGTATCCAGTAGTGTAATACAAAAAAGTGGAAGACCAGAACTTAAAAATGCATGTTGTATGTGTTCGAGTTGACTATTTTTCTTTAACACCTACGCTTTTTAATCCTTTATATTTTTAGCTACTCTTGCACATATAAAATGTACCGGAGAATAGGAACGAGGTCTTACGCTAGCAAAGCCCCACATACTTTATGGAGTGGTTGGGACAAAGATTTTTTACAATGTTTAAAACACCAGATCAAACCATCTGCAGAAAATAATTATCCTTTATGCAGACACTTGATCCAGTCATTATCTGCAAACATTAGAGAACAGATGTCCCTCATTTGAATTATGTTTTCTTGTTGCCCTTTGTTAGGAGTATTTTTGGCAGGGCATTTAAGGATGAGCTCTATCCAATTTTACTGTGGGGTGCATTGTACCCAGGGTAGGGTGTTTAGTCATATGACACACATTTTAAAGCAGAGATGACTTCTAATACAATGAGTTTGTCATGTCAGATTAGCTGTTTTCCTCCTGATTGTATCAAGGAAAACATACAGCAACTGGCACTGGGAGAATTACTGGTGCAAAAGCAACTCAGGAAACTGACATCTATTTTATCAATATGTTGTATCATACTTTGCAGCGTCACAAGGAATTTATGTATATCTCACTTAAGATGATTATTTTATAATTTCTTTTCAGTCATCAAATTGATATTACTGATATTACAGCTACTGTTTTTTTTTGCCTTCTCCCCATAACCATCGGAAACCTTAGAAATCCCTGCGGCAGACATAGTATTTCACATTCTTCCCTGTTGAGACATCTCTCCATCAGCATCCCTGAAGAGCAGAAGATGCGTCAATCCAAGAGCAGTCTCCAGTGGTTGTCCTGTAATTCCCCTTCTGTTTCTAAACTCTCTGAAAAATGCATCACAGCCATTATTTGTTTAACAACAGCAAGCCTGGCAGTCTGTAGGGCTCTTTTGTGCTAGACCCTATGCACATCACAGCAAAAGGGAGGTCCTTTTCAGGGCAACAGGCTTGCAAGAGCCTGCATGACATGAATATAAGATGCGTAACAAGAGCTGATGCCTGACATACAGATGTGGTAGGAAGGGAATTTGAAGGATAGCATAGACTTAGGGCTGTCCCAGTCTATCAGAGGGCTCTTCTAGGTCTCATAATGTCTGAAGAGAGGCACTGCAGTCCCCAGGCTGGCTCAGCATGGCTAAGAGCTGCCTTGGAATAGCCGCCCTGAAGGTTTCCTTCCTCATTTTTCCTTCCCGCAGTTCTCATGACCAGATCTGTACAAAACAGGACATTTGATAGCAGAGCAGACAAAGTCTGTCAAATATAGCTGATTTTCATATTGGCTTTCCAGTTGGCTTCTTTGCCCAGCCGGTAATAAAGCGGTGCCACAAAAGGCAAGTGGCTATGAGGAAGTAATCAAGGCACCAGGCTCTCTGCAACTGTGTCACTTTACTGCCTCTGATTTTATTGTCATTGCCTCCTGCAGCAGGAAAAGCACAAGGTACAGGTGGGCAAACATCGTTGCAGAGCACTAAGGAGTGGAAGTGAACTTTGCTCCCTTGCTGGCATATTGCATCAGAAACACCTGTCCCTCTTCCACAACCCAATATTTGGTGTGGGGCCGAGCGGCCTCAGAGCTGATACCTTGACAGCAGTAACAGAGGGAAGAGGCTAAATGGTTTAAGCAGCTTTGCGCGGTCCCTCTTCTCTCCCTAAGTGGCTGTGATTATGGTTAAGGAGCAGGAGAAAGCATAGCTTGGAGCTGTATGGGTTTTTCTCTTCTTGATTTTAGGCAACATCATTCCCAGGGAGCTTATCTTATCCCGGGCAGCTGAGAAGCCTCAGCAGGCAGAAAAATGTGAACTGATTTGCCTGGCTGAGGGACTTCTAGTGCGCGGGGATGCTGTGCGGAAGAGAAGCAGAGCAGGTGATGGCTGCCCTGACACAGACGGGGTGAAGCATCTTTCAGCAGGCTGAAAATCTGCTGCTCAGATCCAGATCTTCAGCTACAGAAGGAAATATACATTCGGTGAAAGACATGACAGAGTGATGGACTTGGAATCAAAATGGTGTGTTTGTGAAGTTCTGAATGTGGCACTAGCTCTTTAAGTCAAAAACATCCACATATTCCTTCCCTGGGACAAAACGTCTTTGTCCCTGTGCATGAAACATGTTATGGTTCAAATTCCTGCAGAGCCACGAGAAAAAGCAAAGTACATGAGTCTGACAGCGTGGGCCTGCCTGCAATGTGATCATTAATCATGCTGGATATTAATAACAGCATCTCTTCTTGGTTGGAACATTTGATTTTTTTTCATAAATAAACACCGTGAGTGGTTATAAATATTGATTGCTGCCAATAATAGTAAGACATTTTAGATATTGTCTTGCAACAAGACGATCAATCCTGCTGAGGACCAGCTTGGAAAAAAAAAAAAAAAGGTATATTGAACCCAACTAGCTAGGAAATATGGCTTTTATTTAGATGTCTACGAGAGGACTGAAGCTTTGGGGAGGCGTGCTGAAAATCTGTGCTTGGGTGTCTGCATTTCCAGGGATGTTGAACAAAGTAAATCTCTGGGTAAAAATTTTCTCAATCTCCCAGTCACAGGAGAATAGAAATATTGGAAGTTTCCTCTTTTACAGAACAACTTATGAATGGAAGTTAAAGCATGAGACGAATGGTGACTAGGTTTTATTTTTTTTCCCCGCTAATTGAGTATTATTGAGCAATAGCTTTGTCATGCCTCAGTTTCCACATCTGGAAAATGAAAGAAATACTTCCCTCTACATCAAAAGTCTTGTGAGAGCTGATGTGTATATGCTCTGAAACCTTCATTGCTTAGGAGTGCTCAAAATTTCTCTGTTCTCCCAACTGAGGAATAATGGCTGTTTTTGAGAAAACCAAATTATGTTAAAGTGAGTTGAATGGTAGCTAAGAGTCTGAGCTTCAGCTACAAAGCTTGGTAAATCCCGCTGCCCACCATGAGGCCAGCATGCCTGCGCTGGGCCACGGGTGCGGGAGAGCTCTGTAAGCTGGATGAGCACTCTTTTCCTTTTGACCCTGTGCTGGTGCTACCACGGTGTTGTGGGCAAACCATAATCACGGGGCACATGTCACAGGGCAGAGAAAAGGGCAAAAGGTGGGAAACAGGAGAGACGTGTTTACACTGGGGGAAGAATGTCCACTTGTGGGCTACCCGCAAGGACAAGGTAATGCTGCATCTCTCTCCCACATGGCAAAATTCCCCCTAGGCCTCCACCTNGTGGGCTACCCGCAAGGACAAGGTGGTGCACAGGAGTGGAAGGCAGGGGTTACCCCTCCCCACTGGTTGTGCAGGAAGATGGAGACAGTGCCGGCAATTGTTTGCATTACTTTCCTAATGCTGCATCTCTCTCCCACATGGCAAAATTCCCCCTAGGCCTCCACCTCATAAAAAAACAACCAACCAACCAACCAACCAAAAAAACCCAACAGCTAGCAGAGGAATTGGCTGAAGAACGTCTCTAAGTCTGTTTTTTGGATGCTTGAAGCAAAAAGCTTTAGATATTATTTGCAAAGGCAAAGAACTTTCTGGCATGGCTTTCCCTCCTGTGCAACCACGTGTAGAACAAGGCACCGTGTAACCTCCCAGGTGACTTCAGTACCGATGTATGGGCTCATGTTGGTCCATCACGGCCAGGGATGCACCCCTGCTCAGCACCACCTGGAGCAACGCCCTTGAGACAAAGCAAAGGTGCCTTTTATCGAGCCACCAACAGCATTCCCGAGGCACAGCACCTCCAAACACGAGGGCAAAGACAGCTGTGCAAAAGGGTCCGTTCCTCATCGTGGTGCCACCCAGGTGCCATTAGCTCCCCTTGAAGGAGCATGGCGCGAGGGCTGGTGCTGCATCCCACCCATCCGCACCTGTTTCTTATGCAGGGCAGGATTTATCCCTGCAGGAGCCCTGGATTTGTGAGCCATGGGGACAGCGAGGCTCCTGTGCCAGGATCTAGCCTGGTCACGCTGCGTGTGGGAGAGCGAGCAGCGGGCTGGATGCGGAGAACCGCTCAGCACCTTCGTTCCTGCTGAGCCAGGGGCTCAGCATCCCGCCAGTGCCATCCAGCCCAGCGCAGGATTGGTGCCTGCGGTACAAATGAGGCCTCCCATGACTGCATTAAAGTATTCCCAGCCCCCACTGATTACAAAAGGTGCCTGGCAGAACAGGAGTCTGTTTGTCTGCCACGCTCTGCACAAACAGTCGCTTCTGTAAAAACGTCTCACATGAGCAATTAGCCCCAACAATGAAGAGGTCCCATCTCTGCCGAGCGGTTCAGGGAAGCTGCTCTTTTGCCGGCACGGAAGATGAGCTCAAACAGCCAGCTCTCCCCAGCCTGCCACCCTCCTGGGGAGACCGCAGGTCTGCAAAATGTCCCCTTTCTGCTCCAGAGCTCGGTGCCTTGGTGTGACACATGTGACGCGCCCGCTCTCAAAACAGCCCCCAGATGATGATAAGGCAGCTCTGAGCGTGGGGCTGCTCAGGGAAGGGGCACACATGGCTCTTCAGCTCCTGTGACACCCTGGGGGCAGGGAGAAGTTATTTTAAGGCCACAGGAAAGATTATGCTGTGAAATTGAAGCTGGCTCCCACAGTGCTTGGAAACCACCCAGCCCAGCTCAGCAGCCATTCTTATCACTGACTAAATGCAATTGTAATGATTTCTCCTCTCCCTCCTTCCCAGGCTTCCTCATCTTGCTAGCATTTTCTCCTCTCTCATCTTGCACAATTAAAACCCAAAGTCAACCCAGGAAAAGCAGTAACCAGTTATTATTCATGCATATCAGTTATTAGTCATGCATATTTGCAATGCCAGGTAAAGACCTCAGCTGGACAGCAGTGCCAAGCTCTGGTCATTGCAGAAAACCACAGCCTGCCTCAAAGAGAATTATTAATTCAAAAGCCCAGGACATCCTGGCCCCACATCTGGAGGGGAGATGTCAAATGGGATGAGCACATTGCGAGCAGTGTGCCTTGATGCACAAGCCTCTTCTCCTTGTATTGCAAAAACAAAAGGGGATGAAGCAGGGGGACGTGGAAGGGAGAAGGTCACCCCCAAATGAGAGCTGTAGGACTGTCTGAGCGCACCCCGTGTCCCACATTGCTGCAAAAGGGAGCTTCTGCTAACACTGCTGCTCTCTTTCATTTCTGCACCTGCTTGATCTCAGTTCCTCTATTCTAAGTCTTTCCAGCAGCAAACACACCTTATTTTGGGGAAACTGAGGCTGAAATGCTCCTGTGCTGCTATCACTTGCTCCTATACTGATATCGCTGGAGTCCAGCTGCAAGAACATAGCCAGTCTTGCAAGACTGGTGCAAAACGCACTGAAAGCAGTGACACAGACGCTTGCTGACATCATTGGGAACAATAGAAAACCCACATTTGCTTTACTTTGCCAGCACCTAAGCCTGAAAAAAAAAAAAAAAATCTCTTCATTTAGTCTTATTTGGAGGTCTCCATGCCCTGCCTGTGAGGTGGAGCAAGAAGCCAGCACCTGGTGCAAGCCTGCCGTCCTCAGGGCTTCGCCTCCAAAGAAGACTCAATGGCACCATCTGATGGCCATCAGAAAAGCAGGCGCCGTTTGCTCCTGCAAACACAGAAGGAAGATTTCTGTGAGGGTTGTTCCCAAGCAGGAACACGGTTTCTAGCTGGGCGCAGATGGGGTGGTGGTCCTGAGGGAGGGAAAGTCAGGCTTTGGGAGGGGTCAGGAGTGTTTGGTGTTTGGAAGGTGGCCACACGAGGCCCTCTTGATACAGGTGGTTTTGTCCTGGGCCAAGACCAGCAGGGATTTGTTTAGTAAGTCACGTTTCATTGATTTTCCTAAGTATAGGAAGTGTTGATTTCTCCAGCAAATGCTGTACATGAAGGTCAGGTTTATTTCATGTCTACTTTGCAGCATTAGCAATGGAAGGTGACCTGTCCTCTTTCTCCTCTGACTCTCACAGCTGCGAGGGCAATAAGTGCAAGGAGTCAGCTGAATTCTGGCCCCCACATGTGATAATGTGCTACTGCATGAAATCCAGGAGGGTAGGGTGAGGGCAAGGCCACTTTGTCCAGGGCAAGTTCTTCAGATGTATGGGGATCCAGTGGTACCATGATAGGATCATCACCTGGAGCAAATGCCACGGGTCTTTACCTTAGGGGTATCATTCGTACATGTGAAAACAACTGAAACAAGTCCTTGGAGTTTATCTTCATGGGGGTACAGAAGTCCACCAGTTGGTCCTTCCGTGAGATCAGGCTTCTGCTCCAGCACCTGCATCCCATCTGCAAACTGGGGCTGTGTGAGCAATTTTTAAAGGAAAAACCCTGTGCTAGGCATGGGGGCTCTGGTAGAACATTGGAGATTTCCTCCGGCTGCTCCACAGGCTCTGTTGTCTACAAGTCCACCCAAAAATGAGAGACTTCACCATGCGAGCCCAAACCTCCAGGGCGAAACCACGGCTGTGCTTTGAGGAGCTCTGTGAAGGTGGCTGGGGCAAGATGCAAGGTTTTCTGCCTCTTGGACAGTCACCCCTTCCCACGGGCTGCAAGCATCACGGCTCGCCTGTTCAGGGCACCAAGCGCTTGTTTGGCTGCCTGCTGCTTAATCTGGCTGCTGTCAAAGGCAAGTCTACTTCCTGGGTGGAGCTGATAGACGCAAGGGAGGGCTTGATCTTCATCTGCTCCTGGCAGCCAGCACTAGCACTAATGTTTGCAATGGCTCATTAGTCATTTATGAAGCGTACCCAGGCACCTGAAAGTCTTTCTGGGGATGCGGGGGGAGTGAAGCAGCCCATTTGATAAGGGGCCGGGCTGCAAACTGTTTGTTTCATGCCAAGGAAAGGAACTGTGGTTTCTGGCTGTAGCTCCACCAGTCTTTTTTGACCATCCTGAGGTTCCTCATGGTGCCACCTGGCTGCTCGTGCAAGGTGGACCTGAACAGACCGGAGAAGCAGCCACTGGGGTGCAGAGTGGGGTTATTTACTCTGGCACAATGCTGGCAGAGTTCACAAAACTGCTGTCTACAAGGCAAAAGTACCAGCAAACTGGGCAGGGCTGGGCCCCCAGCACCTCCTCCAGCAATAGGAAAAGGCACGAGGTGATGGTGAATGAGGTGGGGGCTCGCTGGGCTGGGATGTGCTGGGGTTGTTGTGGATGGCGGTGCCAAGAAGATGCTGGAAATGGAGCCAGAAGAGGTGAGTCCTACATGCAGGTCACCTCTGCAGGCTGTGGGATCCCTTGAAGCACAGCTGGTGAGTTTATCAGAAACAGCCAGAGCGTGTGCACCACTTCCCTCTTCTGGACACTAAAGCTGGGGCTGCCTTGCGATCCATTTCTATAGAAAAGATGCAGCACAACAGGGCCCTTGGCTCCTTATAGGCACAACACAAGGGAAAATCATGTCTGTCCTCCAAGGGAGAGTGCCCAGGTAGGATGAGAAGCAGCAGCACCTCCTGCCCTGCTGCCTCCCCCTCGACTCAGACGGATTTTCCTTCAGGGGTAGCAGGATGCTGCTGAGTTGATCATTACCATAAACAAGTGCTCCCTGGCAGATGACCAGGCTTATCTGCTTGTGCCGCCGGGTGAGTTTGCACAGAGATGCTGTCACCTGTTTACCAGTTGGCACAAGTCACGCTGGCAGCTCTGCAGGCTCAGGAGAGGGAGGACAGGACCCTGCCTGGGGCACATCGCCTTCACAACGTCCATGCCGCGGGTGAGCAGAGACCGTGCGGGGCTGGCTCCCGTGCAAGGCACTGGGTGCTTCCCACCCCTAACCTGCACCACACCTCCCTGGGAAGGGGGAGATTGCGCCTTGCTTTGAGTTCGTGAAATTCCCACTGTGGCTTTTCCTGGCTTACCAAGGCGCAGACTCACCGGAGGGATGAGTAAAGCACACAGACAGACAAAGCAAAGAGGCTGGGCTTAGCCCCCATCCTTCCCACCGTGGTCCTGGCTGCTTTTCCCTTAGCTCCCAGCTCCAGGGTCCCTCTGGAAGAGCAGAGGCTGCGAAGGAGAGACAGAGAGAGGAGAGGCAAAGAGCTTTCCTGAAACTGAAGCCCTGAGGGGGACGTGTAAGAGGCGCGGATCGATACCGCGCTTCCGAGAGCCTCCAGACTCCCTGGATCAGCGATAATAGAGGGGTGAGCTCATTGCTAATAGCTCTGGTGGGTGCAAGAGCCAAGGGCAGCCAGTCCGCACAGGAGAAAGGCTTGGTACTGTCTCTGCATCGGTCAGCAGCTCTGCCTGGTGCAGCCCTGGGAGATGGAGAGGCGGAGCGCAGCGTCGGGGGGATCTTTTTTCATCACTTCTCTGCACACAGAGCATTTTTCTAGTGAGGAGGGGGATCAAGGCTTGATCTTTGGCCAGGTGCTGTCAAATGCACAGCTGAGTTGTTGTCAAGGGTGGAGCTGGTGAAACCACAGAGGTTATGGAGCCGGATGACTCCTTGCAGTTCCCTGGGTTACCTTGCTGGCTGCCTCCCCTTCAATCCACTCTGATATAAAATCACAGAATCAGTTAGGTTGGAAAAGACCTTCAAGATCACCAAGTCCAACCATCAACCTGACCTGATGAGTTCCATGACTACACCATATCCCTTAGGGCCACATCTACTCCTCTTAAATACCTCCGTCTCTTAAATATGTCTTAAAATACCCCCTTAAATCCCAAAGAAGGAGATTTCCCATTACCTAAGAGGTTATTCTGCTACCTAAGAGATATCAGTGCTCCTGCCTGGCTGCCAAGCTTTGCAGGGGTGCAAGGTGCTTGCTGGTGGCACTGGAGGGAAGCAGCTTTTCCCTCCCATCACAGCTCCCAGAGCTGAATGCACTGTTCCTGGGGTAACACCACAGCAAGGGTAAGTTGCATGACTGCACGTCCTGGTCAGCTGGGACAGTCTCTCCCTGGGTTTTGCAATGACTGAGAGATGTGCCAGACGCCGAGGGGAGTCTCTCGTGCACGTCTTGGCCCTTGTCCCTAATGGCTGGCCTGCGCAGCAATTAATAGGGAAAGCAGGGCAGGGAGAGGCAGCCCTGGCAGCACTTTGACTTTATGATGTACTTCTGCTTGGCACCAGCAAGGTCTGAGGGCTGTCTGCGGTGGGTTAACGCTCTCTGGCTGGAGACGAGGCAGTCTGGCCCTCGCTCGGGGCACCACCGCGTCTGCAGACGCTCTGTCACCGT
Source organism: Anseranas semipalmata (assembly GCA_013399115.1). Classification (NCBI taxonomy): domain Eukaryota; kingdom Metazoa; phylum Chordata; class Aves; order Anseriformes; family Anseranatidae; genus Anseranas; species Anseranas semipalmata. Next base: position 438,727 of record VXAA01003401.1, on the reverse strand, counting down.
GCTGTGCCTGGGGGACGCTGGGGCAAAGCTGAAGCCAAGCCTTGGAGCCACGTCTGCAGGGGCAGAGGGATGCAGCATTACTGCTCATGCCGGAACAACGGGCTGAGCCTGGGAGGAGTGCTGAGCTCCTGGTGCTTGGGTCCCCACGTGTGGGACACAGCCTGGAAGGCAAGGGGGACCCGCCACCGACCTCTCTTGTTGATGAAGGTGGCAGGCTGGGATGCCAGTAAGGGAGTTTTGGGGTGCAGAGCAGGGTCTCCAAGCAGTGGAGAGGATCATAAAAGCTTCCACAGCCGCCCGACAGCAGCCCAGCACTTGATGCCTTGGTTTTGCTCATGCCCCAACCCAAACCCGGTCCCCAGCAGCTTTAGAGATTTTTTTTTTCAAGACTTGAACCACACGGTGCAGTGGACACACAAGAATTACAGAAGAATTCCCTCCCAGCCTGGCTGCAGGAACGCAAGTTGCTTGGCCTGGACTAGCACGGCCCTGCTTTCCTGCGGTAATTTGCACCTGTGGAGTGCAAAAGGTTTCAAAGACGAAGCACAGAGATGGGCGCCCAATCTTCCTCTTGCTGCAGCTCCTAGGCACGCATGCACAATGAAGCACTGAGCATCACTCCTGAAGGATCTGAAATGAGGGTGAACTTCCTCTCCTGTCACCTGGTGTTGCACAGACAAAATTTTGGTGGTTTAATGAGCTCCGAGCTGTCAGGAGCTGCCACTAGAGGCTGCTCGCAGGCTGGTCCCTGCCTGGGCTGCGGGGCTTTACAGGGTGAGGGCACAGCGCTTGGGACCCCGCTCGGAGCCCAGCTTTGAGGCAGGTGCTGGGGAAAGCTGTCCCGCAGGGCCCCTGGGGTCCCGTTTCCCTCCGTCCCATGTCCCTGGCTGCTGGGCTCGGTGCTGCTGGGCTGGGGACACCGAGGCACAAGTCCCCGGCCCTCCCATGTGGGGCTTTGCGGAGTGGCCAGCTCATCCCGGACGGACGGATGGATGGATGGATGGAGAAGCTCACCCCATGTTAGCAGCCCAGGATCAGGCCCTTAGCATCTGTGTAGAGGGCAGGGTGGTGAGGAGAAGCACCCTATCCTAAATCCAGACCGACTCTGCTTGCACAGGACCGCCTAGCAGGGGGATGCTGGTAACCGCGAGCTCCACCAGCAGGGCTGCATGGGGCCATATGGCTGCAGCTGGGGCAGATCTTAGCATTTCTGCCACCTGTGGATTAAAGCAACCTCTTTCTTCACCACCTTGTGCCACCACCACCCTGCCATCAGCACATGGGGGCCAAAAAGTCCTTGCCCGGTCCGGTTCGCCCACTTGTTGCCTGGCCTCTGGTGCACTTTCCCATACTGCTGCCTGTTCCCATGCGGGTGGATCTATTTGCATGAGACGGGTGTGCACGAATGTGCATGCCGGTGCCTGTTTTCTCAGTGAGGTAATCTTCCAAAGCAGAGTGACCCGGGGAGATAATGTTAGCCCATTACGCACGCCGAGGAGCCAGTGGGTGCAGTAGGTCCTGCCCCAATGATGGGAGGGTGGAAGAGTGATGCTGTGAAGCAACAGGGTAGGGAGAGGGTTAGAACCTAGAGGAGAGGAAAAAAGGGGGGACCATGGGGGTGAAATAGCAACAGGAGAAGAAAATGAGGGCCATCGCATCACGGCAGAGGAGCTGTGTCCTCCCCCCAGCGCTGGCACCGCAGTGCCCTGCAGACGCACACCACGTCGGGCAGGATGCAGCTCTGTTCCCAGCACAAGTGGCTGTGACTCAGAGAGTGCCTCGGGGGAGCAAACCAGATGGGGAAGATGGTGTCTTTTTGGTTTTGGTCACTGGAGCCACTCGTTAAAGCGGAGGAGGCCCATTGTAATTCGCCAAGGTGTTTTGCAGACACCACAGCATCCTCTGGGCAATGAGGTGGAGAGGAGGGACGGTTGCAATTAGTGGGGGCTGTGGCAGGATGAGAGCATCCAAGGGTCTGGCTGGATTTGGGCACAGCCAGCTCCACACCGGAATTCAGCATAGGAGCCCTGAAATGTGATTTTTTGGAGGCATTTTCTCTTGCCCACACAGCTCCCTCCTGGCAGGGCGTTGAGCAGGAGCAACACCGTGGAGCCTTCAGCATGGGAGCGTGATAAATGGGGGTTGCAGCATTTTGGATTGGGGCGAACATATTTAGTGGTAAATCCACAACAGGATTATGACCTCTCTTTGCAGAAGACAGCTTGATTAAAAAGAAATAAATAAAGCATCTTTAAAGGAGAGGCAAGCAAGAGACACAAACCCCATCCTTGGGGCGATGCAGACGGATGAGTAATGGGGCCCTTTGAGTAAGTGCCTGCCCGGCCAGCTCTGAGTCACTGAGCAAACAGCACCAGCCTGGAGCCAGCAGCAGGGCTATTCTTAGCCACTCGCCTGTCAGGAGCTGCTGCTGAGGGAGAAGAGGCAGGTTCAGGGGTGTCAGTGGAAGGAGGAGGGCTGAAAACATTTGCTTTCCAGCTAAAAAGCACCCAGAGCCAGCCCAGTACTTGTTTACGGCACCCCAGCCTGGAGATGGTAAATGTGGGGATGAGGATGCTGCCACGCTCAGGTGGAGTTTCTCAGGAATCTTGAGGGGAAATAAAGCACCTGGGGTCCTGGTGGCTCCTCGGTCACACGCGTTGCCCAGAGGGACCTGGAGGTTGGCAGGGCACGGCTGAAGGGGGAGAAGAAAGCCCTGGCCAGGAGGTGGTGGGCGCCCATCGCACCTCCCACCCTGCAGCAGGTCTGGTCCCGGGGCACCAAGGGGTGCCCCTGCCTGCTCCTGCTGTCCCCACCGCGGCCAGGGTTGCATCAGCGGTGGAGACGCGGCGGAGGGCACGACCCGCTGCCAGGTGCCGTGAAGACCTGGGCTGGGTTGCGCTTGGGCTCCTTCTAAATAAAGCCCATCCAGTCATACTGGCTCGAGCTGCTGGCTCAGCCCAGAAGCCTGGAAAACTAAGTGACATCATCTGGGTACCGCTGACAGACAGTATTTCCACTCAGACACCGAGCGAGAGGCTTTCAGCCAAAGAGAAGAGTGTGGCTGGGGAGCAAAATGAAGGCATTGAAAAACATCTCCAGTTTTGGGGAGCCCCCTGCTCCTGCAGAGACACTAGCAAAAGGGGCATCCCCTCCTCTCTCCCACGCCACCCGTGTGCATAAAGCTGTGCCCTACCATTTGGAGGGTCCATCCCTTGTTCTGGGGTCCCTTCTGCTTGGCTGATGGTGGGAGGCAGCTTGTACCCATCTCTTTGTGAGGCTGGTGGTCCCCAGGACACTGGCCCAAGCCTCCTGGCTCTGCTGGCCACCTCAAAACTTCCACCTTGAAGCTGTCCCCGAGCTTGTCTTGCCTCCTCACACCCTTTCTGCCTGCGAGGCACCCATGTGGGATGATGCCCATCACTTTGGTGCCCATCTCCGCTCTCACCCCAGGCTCCCCAACCCAACCCAAGCTCTCTGCACCCAGCAGGGACCCCAGCAGCATCTCAGCTCCACCAAAAGCAGGTGGCCTGGCACATTATGAGCGTTGTCTGCATCTGCTGCCTCTGAGACCGGGGTATCTCACTGCCTTGGGAAGTGGCATTGTGGAGGAGAGGAAGGTGAGCAGCCATATGAAGCATCCCTCTGGCATCCTGCAGGTGAGGTCCCCTGCAAGGGGACCATAACCCTTTGACAGGTCAGGATTAGGGGCTGGGACTTCCCCCACACACTCTGCCTTCTTGTGTGGCCTTTGGCAAATAACCTGCCATCTTTGCTCCAGGTTTCCTATTTGCAAAAACTGGGCTGAGTGTGATTCCCCTCTGATTTACAGAGCACTCTGGGATTGGTAGAGCTGATCCTGATCTGCAGGGGTACATGGGAAAGGAAAAATCAAGCCCAATAACAATAATTACTTTTCTCCTTCCCATGGGTGTTGTAAGGATTAGCTCATGTTTAGCAAAACTCCCTGTAAGTGCTAAGCATTATTAATGTCTTGGATTGCTCCAGGAGCAAATGTGGCTTTCCAGGGAGTGACGTTTTTTTCCCTTTGCTGGCACGGAGCTGCAAGAAAATCGTCACAGCCCAAGGTAAGTGGCATCCTTCTTCTGCTAGGGCAGTATCTGCAGCACAAGAGCAGTCCTCACGTCCCTCCCCATCAGTATTTTCTGCCGTGGAGGGGTGAAGCTCGTATGTTCAGCCCAGGCGTCAGTGCACAACCAACAGGACTGGAGGAAGAGGCATCCCTTGGAGGATCTCGGAGCGAGGCGACCTTATTTGCAGCATCCTCTCAGTGGGATGTCCCCTTGGTGCTCTCAGGGTCCTGACATGTGGCTTCTCTGCACCCCCTTACCCCCAGCGTTCCGGGCAGGGGGACGGGGACCTCTGGACCTGCTGCCCCAGTGGGGACATCCCGGCCGTGGGGACCTGCGGGGACGGGGCTGGCTTTGGGTGACCCCTTCTCCCCGCGCTGACTCAGCCGTGCCCCCGTGGTGGGTGGCCGCAGCCCGGGGTGGGACGCAGCGAAGGTGGAGGCAGCGCTGGCTGGCGAGCTTTCAAAGAGGCCACAAGCTAAATAAATAGATGGCAGCCCTATTTCAGTGGCTGCTATATTTAGTGCAAGGAACATTTATTTATAGGCTTGGCAGCCATTCTGAGTCAATAAAAGCCCGAGAGCTGGAAAAAGGACGTTCCTGGGTTTCTCGTTGCAGTAATGGTTTGTGCCGTGCTAACCGCGAGGAGGGGCAAGGGGGAGGAAGGTGCTCGGTGACTGCAGCGCGATGAGGGGAGTGGGTTCACAGGAGACGAGGGGATCTGCTGGGGGCTGGATTTCCCCTCTCTGCTTAAGTCAAGAAGCGCCGCAGCTTGCTGGAGCCGGTGCTGCGGGGAGCCTGCTCACGGCTTCTCCTCCCTCCAAGGTAAACTTCTGGCAGGGGCAGCGAGGAAACGTTCCTGCGAGCCGCTCCTGAAGCCGTGCCACCGGCTGCACCCCGAGCATGGCACGGTGGGAGCACCGGACCATTATAAGCCCCTGGCCTGGTTGTTTGCCTGTCTGTGGGTCCATGAACTCCCCAATTAATTTTTATCCCCTGCTCACTCATCCGTGACTCTTATTTCTGCTTTGAATTAATCCAGCTCCAGCCATGGGGGCCTATAAATACATGTGGGTCTGGCTGTGTGTCCAGCTCTCCACCAGGTCTGGTGGATGCAGCCAAAAATCCGCCGCCCTCCCCAAAACAGGACCCTCCAGCCCCATCCCGAAAAGCTCACCCACAAACCAAGGCCGACACCAGCTGTTAAAACACCTATTTGGGTATTTATTACAACACGCCGTTCCAAAATACAAAAAGAAAGGAAAAGAAGGAGAGGGTAGAAAAGCACTGCTGCTTACAGCCTCTGGAAATAAGTAAAATAAAGACGGGACGGGGCAGGGTGTCTCTCTGGGTCAGAGCAGGCAGAACGGAGCCGCGTTTGGTCACACCGACAGCGACGAAGGGAACGTGGTGGGGCCGGTGGCCGGAGCATCTCTTCCCTGCTCGGGAGCCCCACGGTGCCTGCGGTGGATGCAGACCCTGTCCCCGTGTTGTGCTCTCTGAGGAAGGGCCTGATCCTGCGGGGATGCTGTCAGGAGCGAAGCCGCGGCGTGAGGGGGACCTGCCCGCTCCCTCCCCATCTGCGGCCGCCCCGAGTGCGGGTGAGGTAGGAAGGGTGAGGCCGGACAGGGACCCTGGGGTCTGCAGGGGCTCCCCGCGGGCGCTGGAGAGCGGGGTGAGACCTGAGCTCTGGCACGGTCTTGGAGCAGCCTCGGGAACGAGTTCAGCACGGGGCGATAGGAACGAGCCCAACCCACGACGAGGCGAAGTCGCGATGGAGACGACAGACCGTGGTCTGTGCTGCCTGGGGAAGGGCAGCGTGAAGCCCCTTGGATTAAACTGACCCTCGCGGGGCTCGTGGTACAGAGCGTGTTTCATACCGCGGTGCAGATGGGCTTCCTCTTCCCTTCCCCTAACGTCTCCTCCTGGCAAAATATTCCCCTTCCAGTCACCCCAAAACCTCTGAGCTGTGTAAGGAGCCCAGGCGATGGGTATAAAAACAAGGACCGGGCTCTTTCTGCTTAAGGTTTATCAGTCCCAGGCGGAGGGAGGCCACGGGCATGGGGAGGTCCCTCAAGCCAAGAAGGCCCAGGGCACCTGTGCTGTCCGTCCCTCCGTGACGGGCTGGGCTGAGCGGGGCGAGCAGGGGGTAGCGGACCAGCCGCACCAGCAGACCCCACATCCCCGCGGGTGAAGCTGCAGCCTCGAGGTGCAGCCAGCAGAAGGTGAGAGGACCACGAGGCCGCCGTGCGCTGGATGCCCGGCCAACACTCCTTGGAAGCTAATACTTGAAGCTTTTGCCATTTAATTCTCCATCCTTGGTGCCGGTGGGTTCCTGCCTCTTGCAAACAGGCAGCAGTGTGTGGCAGAGGAGCCGCAGGAGGGGAAGGGAAGAGTTAAGTGAACGGATCTGCCCTGGGTTTGGGTGTCTTTGTACCCTTAGGAAGCACCCCGCTCCAAACCCTCCGACCAGGGTCTGTCAGGGCGGTGTTTGCCTCCTCCGGCTTGGGAGCAGAGAGAAGGTGTGATGGGGCCTTGCGTTTATTCACAACAGAGAAACAAGGAGCAACATACAAAGAGTAAGAAGCAAAAAAGTACATAATCATAACCATAATAATAATAATAATAATAATCATAAATACTCAAATCTATCATTCATAGATTGCAATGACAACACTGATAGCTTATTATCATTAGTATTAAGGATGGTAGGGGGAACAGGACAGCAGGAGGGGGTTCTGTGGGGCACAGTCTCCTAAGGGGCAGACATAACAGGGATGAGCGTCCAAAGAAACAAAGAGAAGGGCTGGGAAGGCAGCAGGGGCTGGGGACACTGCTGCCGAGGCTGGGGACGAGCCTGCTCCGACCCAAGCCTCCGTCTCGGTGTTGCCGACCTGATCGCTGCCCTCCCTCCAGCTTTGCTCAGCCCTCCAAAATGTGGATAGGATGGATCCAGCTGTGGGGCTCAGCCCTGGGGACAGGCTGGGGCTGGAGGGAAGGGCACGATGTCCCTCCTAGCCTAAAGGAAAGCTGTCGTTTGGTCCGTCCTTCATACAGAGGAAAGCCCAGCCGTCACCGCTGCTGCATCAGGGGTGGTGCAGGCGTGGACGCGATGGGGTGTCCTGGACCACCGGGCATGCAGCAGCTGCAGTGCCCAACCAACCTCGTTGGTTCCTCCCTCATAAGGAGAGACCTTTCCTCTCCTCAGCTCTCACTTGTGCCACTGAAAGTAAATCCACCTTCATCAGATCGGTGTGGAGAGATGACTTGGGTTCCAATGAGGCTCTGGGTTGGGTCGTCTGGCTGCGAGAGCCCATAAAAAGGCTTGGCCAGAAGATGATGGGGAGGGCTACCGGTCAGCACATCCATCCTCATGATAACTCTCTGATTCATAAAGTGGTCTATCAGGCAGAGCCTGATTTAAAAAAATCATTAAATTAATTGGAAGCCCCTTGGTGACCCTCCTGGCTTTGGGTTAGCCCTGGCAGTAGATGCTCAGGCAGGGCTGCTCTGTCAAGGGGTATTTTCTGGATATAGCCTTAAAATATTGCACATGAGAGGGCTTCTAGTGCACACACCCAACGTAAAGGGGACGGGTGAACATGAAATACATCAAAAGAAGGCTGCAGAGGTGGGTGATGAATGTCTCTTGGCAGCTATGATCTGTCTATGAGTCTTAGAAGGTTTCTCTTTGCTCTGGTTTCAGGGGAGAGAGCAGCCCACAGTGCCTAAAGCCTCGAACACAGCCGAGGAGCATCCAGGGGCACGGCAGAGTGGAGATATAACATAAACCACATATCTGCCTCCTTGCAGACAGTCAGAGTCTCATCTGCAATACTCGCCCCTTCCTTCCTGACTTACTCCAGCTGCTTTTTCGCGCTTGTAAGACACCATGTCAGCTAATGGGATAAGTTACTTGAGAGCTTACTACTGCCTCATGTCATCCCCCCACCTGGCCATGCCAACCCGCCGTCCTCTTTCTGTTAAATCACTCTGGAAGTCATCTACTCCTCCCTCCGCTGTCCAAAGCTCCACCTAACCGGTTCCTGCCAGCAGTTTGTCTGACCTGAGCTGGTGCCGACCCTTGAGGACTATGGGATGGGCAGGAACTGAGCAATGCGGAGCAGAGACGGCTCCTGCTGTGCTTGGGAAGAGGTGCCACCAGCCAGGGCAGCAGGAGGGGACCAGCAGCACTGCCAGGGTGGGAGGCAGGGAGCCCCAACCCTGGGCTGGGGGCTCCCCAATGGGAGGGTGAAGCCTTTCTTCTTCCCTCCTTGGATTTGACATCAATGTCCACTTGGGAGACCCTACGGTGAGTGCAGCTCCTGAAGAGCTGCCCGGCTCATGGGATGGAGGTGACAGGCAGAGAATGACTTCATCTGCCTTTTGTGGCCAGGAGGGAGACATTTTTCAAGTTTCGATGAAAACACAGCACAAATGACAGGCAGAACGGGTAAATTTACAGGCAGACTGTAAATGAGGTTGATGAAGTTGTCATCAAGATGAGGTTGGCAGAGATGAGGTTGGCAGAGCAGGCAACAACTAGCGGGGTGTGAGTGGCTGAAAACTGAGCAGGCAAAGGCTGAAAAGCCCTGGCACGACTTTTCCAGCATCACCACTCTCTCAAAACATCAGGTTAACTTGTGGCCGCAAGGCCAGGAGGAGGAACGCTCTTTCTACCTACTCCAGGGTTCAGGTCGGCAAGACTGAGCTGGTTTGAGGCGTTTGCTGGAGACAATGATGGACGGTGGTGTGCTCTCAAGGGAACTTGGGGGACCGGGCGGGAGCACGGGGGGCCTCCCCAGCACGGCCCGGTTGAAAACCAGGGAAAATAAAGCCATGCCAAGGACAGCAAGGAGCCTCCGGGGAGGCTCGCCTCGGCCTCGGACACGCGCACAGAGGCGGAGGCGGTCGGGGAGCAAGCAGCTGGAGCGAGCTGCCCCTCCTCGCGCCATCGCAGCTCCTCATGCCTCTGGGCTGCGCTCGCTTGTAAACCTGAGATCGTGTATTTTTGTCACGTGTAGCTTGATTTAGAGATAGAAACGAACAACAAGAGGAGGAACAAAGGGAAGGGAGAAAGGAACTGTGCGGATCCAGAAAAGAAAAATGCTCAAAGGATGACACAGGACACGGACACGCACGAACGGAGACCCCTGAGGTATTAGCTTTGCAAACTAGCGCGGGACGAGGGAGAAAGCAAAGACAGCCGCAGGGAGAAGTGTGCTTTGCAGCAGAGGCAGCTCAGTGCCTACAGCTCCAGAAAGCAGATCCTCAGCAAGCCTGAAGACGGGCTTTGGGGGGACAAGGGCTTGGCTCCCCACCAGTACGGGCAGCCGGGAAGGGGGGAAGCACCCGCAAACACATTTCCCAAGAAAAACTCAGCCCAAGGGTCCCAGGGCCGGGGCCAGCAGGCAAGGCACCCCCGCGCCGAAATCCCAACCACCAGCAACCTCCCCTCCCGGTGCTGCGGCGGCATTGGATGCCTTCCCTTCCCCGCGCATCCCCAGGGATGCCCAGTGCCCTTCCCTCTGTTTCGGGTGACTCCCTCCTCTCCCTCTCCTGCCAGGAAGGGCAGCCCAGGGGAGGGAAGGGGGTGACGGCTGGGATGGGAACCATGGCCGGGATGGGAATGATGGCCGGGACGGGGATGGGGAGAAGCAAACAGGGACCAAGGAGGGGGGAAGAAGCGGCAGCAGCTTCCAGAAAGGGAGTTTTCTGGCTCAGTTTGTGTTGCAAGAAGATTTTACGGCTTGCTTGTTTGCTTGTTCGTTTCTAGAAAAAGTGCTCCGAAGAGTTTTCTGTCCCCTTTTCGCTGCACCCAGAGGGAATGGGGGAAAATCTTTGTCGTCGACATGAGCTATAGAAGGAGCCACAGGCCTCAGATATTGCTTAGAAACTCGTATTTCAGATTTAAATACCATACACAGTAAAAATAGAGCTGAAAGTACCGCCCCACATTGTCTGCAAATCATTGCCAGAATGAAACAGCTTCAATAAATTAAAAACAAAACAAAAAAATTGAAATATTATTTACGTCTCAATAAAAATCGCAGTAAAACCATTTACCTTTTTTCTTTGTGTGTGTGTGTGTGTGTTTTCTTTATATTATATATAATATATATTTATATATGTATAGGGCTGCTCTAGTGCAGCATCTTTAGGATACTCAGCCAGAGAAACACAGGGGCGCATGCTTAGTGCACCGGGGTGTGGGCAGGGGGCATCCGGGGTGCCCCTTCCCCACCTCAANCCCTCCCGACCCCAAATTGTAATTCCTGCCCCTTCCCTCTTGAATTTTACACCCCAAATTTGAGCACGGGGCTCTGAGGGCTGCTCTCCTGTCACCGCTCCATGTGCAAAAGCCCAGGGTGATGTCGCCAAGGGGGGGGACCAGGGTGGGCATGGGGGAGACA